>PPJJ03000022.1:0-171423 GCA_003705735.3 Blastobotrys peoriensis | reverse complement strand
GGGAGGGGGACTAGCTGGATGTTAGACAATAGGGATATAGGGGTGGGGGCAAGGGAGGGGCTGCGAGGGGCAGCTGGCTGATAAGAGCAAGCGCAAGCAGCAACCGTCAGGGCTGAGGTGTTGCGGTGACCCTGTGCGCCCACCTGCAGTAGTGGAATGAAGAGCCAACCAGCCGCGCAGGCAGCCACGGATCTGAAACGGTCAGCCACTCGATTCCATGCGGCAGGACGCGGCGAGCGGAGTATCAGATCGCGGCGCGAGGACGTGGGCGCGCACGGGATGGTGTAGCGGCCGACAATTGCCAGCAGCCAGATCTCAGAAGAAGTGCGACTTCTGCTGGGGGTAACTGCTGTGTTACAGCCTAGAAGCTGAAAAACTGGTAGCGTGGGACCCAGAGTACGGCTGACCGCAACGCCAAACTAAGCAATATAGGTGGCGATCCTAATAACTTACGCGTAGCGGAGTGAAACAGGCGTGTGCGGCTGCTGGTCATCGCTCATCCCCCGCGGCCCACAGCGTTAGACGTGACGACGTAAGTAGTCGGGGAAAAAGCAGGCGCTGTAGTGTAGGTGCCATTGAAGCAATTGGCAGCTAATCAGTGCATGGCGTTGCACCTATTGTGGAGAATTTTGGACGTGTCTGGAGATTTGACTTAGGTGGGAATCAGAGAAAAGCGTTCTAAGCGTGAAGATCTGGATAGTGTCAACCAAATGAACGCAGGTGCTTACTAACGAACGAGTCAATAGAACTATGCTAGTCAACTTGGTCAAAGGCAGAAAACCCGCATGGTTAGTTACAAGTCCGGCCCAACGTAGTAGCCACTTAGAGACATTGTAACAGCTAGCGCGACTGACTATTCAACCCCGGTAATGACGTGCAATTGAGGAACCAATAAGGAGTCAGAATTGCCACGTGCGCAGAATTGCCAGAATTGCCGGGCAGACGCCAATCGTTAGCAAATCCCACACCCACTAGTTCTACTGACTGCACTGCACTGGACTGGATGGTGTCAGATCTGCACTGGCATTACTGTATTCCGCCGAGCCTAGTTGAAGCTAGCAAGTGAAAGAGCCAGCTGCTGGTAGCGTACCTGGCCTATTCACGCCTAAATCTCTACTACACAACCACGCGCTAGCCCTCTACACGACTGCGACTTGCTATACATTGGCTGCATACACTTACTGTATTAGTGTCTATACGCGCTTTCATCGTACACCACTGTTAACTCCTTGTTCACACTATCTCGGTCATGGGACCACCAGGACTGGTTGCTAGGGCAATGCTAGTCTTGGCAATGCGCCGGAAAAACCACCCCAGGTCTCAGCACTTGACAACCCGCGGTAACGAAATACCAAACTACTGCTCAATTGCGCTTCAGCTAACCGCATCGCTCTCGTCCTCGCCATCGTCTCCCCCTACTTCCCACCCAGCCTTATTCAGGGTCTGGCTATCATTCGTTTGTCTCACCCACTTGCATATAGCCGCCACTATCCGCCGCCCAGCCGTGCACTGGGCTCCTACCGTGTTCCATTACATCATCGCAAGTCCTCCAGTCGGTGATCAAGATAGCTCACTAGTGCTAACTGGATACTACAAGGTACGACATGTCAGAATCAGAGTTGGTTAGGGAACTGACGGAGATTCGGAGTGATCTCCGGAGTCTCAAGCGAGATCGATCAAAGTAAGTTAGGGTGTTAAGGGTGCTCGTAAAGGCCATGCTAAGGGTGCTAATGGCGCTAAGGGTACTAAGGGCTGTACTAAGGGCTGTACTAAGGGCTGTACTAAGGGCTGTACTAAGGACTGTACTAAGGGCTGTACTAAGGCTGTACTATAGGCTGCTGTTAAAGGTCTACAGGCTGCTGTTACAGGTTTACAGGCTGCTGTTGAAGTCTGCTCAGTGTCGCTAACTAGGTATATCAAGTCGTCTGATATCGTGAAGCTTCGGGAACGATTGATTCCAGTGATTCAACGAATGGTGGATTTGCCCGACCGCTCAAACAAGCTCGATGCTCTGATGGACGACGTGTTTCAACTGTCGTCACTGGTGCTGTTGACTGTGGGCCACACTCGTTCTCCTGCTGCGACGTATGCCTCGCTGACGACTCTGCAACGATTGCTCGAACACCTGTCGGAGTCGTCGACATACACCGAGGCCGATATTGACCCCATTCGCAAGCGACTAGACGAGGTTCGAGAGATTGTAAACGCAGAGCAGCCCGAAGATCTCGGATCGGACCCGGCGACGATCAGATTGGTCAAACAGAAGCTGGCAAAGTGCGAAAAGCTGTTTGACCGAGTCCAGTCCTCGATGGCAAACGTAGCGCCGGAATTGAAGCCAGTGCTGAAACGGCTAGTGCTGCTGCGCCGAGAAATCATGTCGGTGGTTTCGAAGCCAGGGTTCCACAAGCGATCGCTGGCCCCGCTTCGGGACCAGCTTCACCAAATTGAGTCGCAGCGTAACGCCGACGGCCTGTTTGAAGGCGCGGACGACAAGCCAATTGAAGGAGGACAGGCCGTGGTTAACGGAACCCTTGATAAATGTCACGACATGTTGCAGGACTATATGGCGGCGCAGTCGTCTGATTTAGTGGACCCAGCGCTCAAGCCCATCTACGACCAGCTAGCAGAAATGAAGAACCAGCTTGAAAACCTGCTGGTGACACACCGGTGGACTCTGCGAGAGACTGATTTGTACGTGTTCCAGCGCCGCTTGCAGCGAATTGACGACTTGCGAGTAAATGGAGTGTTCTGGAACTCAGACAAGCTCTCACAGTCTCTCTCCGAGCCGCCATCCCAGGCATCGACACCCATGCTGTCCGCCCAACCGGACTCCGGATCAATTCCAAAGCAGACTTTAGGAGACGCAGGACCACTACAGCCAGACAAGCTCGCAGCAGCGGCAGCACCACCGGCTCCAGCGACCGGTACTTCTAGCCCTATCCCCAAGGGTGTGGGAACTCCGGTCCAGTCCTCCGAGGTCCCCAAGGGACAGCAAGTCCTGCTATACCTACTTCGACGATGCTACGCGATTATTTATAAGCTTCTCGAAAGCTCGGAGCCCGTGTCAGAGGCTTTAACTCCTGTGCATAACCAGCTGTCAACCGTGCGACGGTGTCTGTTGGAAGTCAAGAAGATGGGCGGGCTGTCGTCTGCTCGAGAGCTGTATCCTTACCAAATGAAGCTAGCATCAATTGATGCGCTGCGAGTTGATGGCAAGTTTATGGTTGGCGACACCATTCCCGAAGGTCAGGGCATGCTGACTGCCATGCTAGCGGAATGCTTTGATATCTGTCACGAGCTCAAGGTGGAGATGGAAGGCAATTAGGCCACCGTAGTTAATTGAGCCAATGTAATGTAGGTTGGGTGACGATTCTGGAGCTAATTGAGAACCCTTTGCAATTTTCGATTACGAGTAGAGCCATAATTGCGATTTGCAGGCTACGAGTAAAGCCATTATTGCAATTTTAGAGTACGAGTAGAGCCACAATTGCAATTTGCAGGCTAAGAGTAGAGCTGTGCAGTTTTCTGGCTACGAGTAGAGTTCCCGCGCTACTACTAAGCTCTAATTCCAATTGCCGAGCCACTAGTATATACGTTCCAGCCCTCCGATTTCAATTGCCGAGCCACTAGTATATATGGCGCTATTCCATACAATGAGATGTTGCCCGCTGCCCGCCTGCTTATCATCGGCCCGATGCCCCCGCCAAGATGAAAAAATGACTCTTTGGGCGAAAAAAGTGAAATTTCACCCCACGCGGCTGGCGGTATTTCATAGAAGGCCTGTGAAAAGTATCACTTCACCATTTGTCATACTCAAGCGCCCATCAGTGATTGCTCTGTTTGAGTGCGTTGTTCTGTGGTATCGTTCAAGATGTGCGGAATCTGTGCTATTTTCCGCCACCCCGAGGCGGAGCAGTTTAAACCAAAAGCTCTCCAGCTGGCAAAGCGTATCCGCCATCGAGGCCCTGATTGGAGTGGAAACTTTGTCGCGAAGAACACTCTGTTGTTGCACGAGCGACTGGCCATTGTTGGACTGGACACCGGCGCACAGCCCATTACTACTGAGGACAAGAAATACTCGCTTTCTGTGAACGGCGAGATTTACAACCACCGAATTCTGCGAGAGCAGTTTGCTGATTTCAAGTTTCTGACTCATTCAGACTGTGAAGTGGTCATTCCTCTGTACCAGAAATACGGCGCTGACGCCCCCAAATACCTCGACGGATTCTTTGCGTTTGCACTGTACGATGTCGAGAAGGACCGGATCATTGCTGCCCGGGACCCCATTGGAATCACCACCTTGTACATGGGCCGGTCTTCAAAGTACCCTGAGGCAGTGTTCTTTGCGTCCGAGCTCAAGTGCCTGACCGACGACTGTGACGAGATCACTGCGTTCCCTCCTGGACATGTGTACGACTCCGAGACCGATAAGATCACTCGATATTACAACCCCAAGTGGCTCGATGACTCCGTCATCCCCACCAAAGAAGCCGACCTGGCCCTCATTCGAACGACTCTAGAAAAGGCAGTGCGAAAGCGACTCATGTCTGAGGTCCCTTACGGAGTGCTGTTGTCTGGTGGTCTTGACTCGTCGTTGATTGCGGCGATTGCTGCTCGAGAGACCCGGGCCGCGGCTCCTGAAGACCCTATCCAGCACCATCTGGCTGGTGTCGACTCCACTGGCAAGCTTGTCAACTCGTCAGGATCCCGATTGCACTCGTTTGCAATTGGCCTTCCCGGGGCGCCTGATTTGATTGCGGCCCAAAAGGTCGCCGAGCACATTGGCACTATCCATCACAACTACACCTTCACTGTTGAGGAGGGTCTGGACGCTCTGCGAGACGTTATCTACCACCTCGAGACCTTTGACGTGACCACTATTCGAGCGTCAACACCAATGTTCCTGCTTTCGCGAAAGATCAAGGCTCAGGGCATCAAGATGGTCTTGTCCGGCGAGGGGTCGGACGAGATCTTTGGAGGATACCTGTACTTTGGAGCAGCTCCCTCGGCGGCCGAGTTCCACCAGGAGTGCGTCAAGCGAGTCAAGAACCTGCACTACGCTGACTGTCTACGAGCCAACAAGTCGACCATGGCGTGGGGTCTGGAGGCGCGAGTGCCGTTCTTGGATCAGGAGTTTTTGACCGTAGCTCTGGACGTGCGACCTGAGGACAAACTTATTGTTCCCGAGCAGAAGCGGATTGAGAAGTACATTTTGCGAAAGGCATTTGACACTGGTGAGTACCTGCCGGACGAGATTCTGTGGCGTCAGAAGGAGCAGTTCTCGGACGGAGTGGGGTACTCGTGGATTGACGGGCTCAAGGATGCCGCTGAGAAGGCCATCTCCGACGAGCAGCTTTCAAAGACGCAGGCTCATTGGGGATCGGATATTCCAGACACCAAGGAGGCATACTGGTACCGAACCATTTTCGACGAGCTGTTCCCAGAACGGGCTGCCGCTAGCACTGTAATGAGATGGATTCCTAAGGCCGACTGGGGATGCCATGCTGATCCCAGTGGACGATACGTCAAGTCACACGAAGCTGCTGTTTAGGAAAGTGAGATTTAATTGCCCATTATGTAGTGTATCTGTGTTGTAGCTCTGCAGTTGTAGCTTACATTTCTGTCTCACTGGCTATCTATAATACAGTTACTATACTATTGTCAATCGTGCTATCAGTCGTGCTATTGTCAGTAGTGCTACTGTCAGTAGTGCTATTGTCAGTAGTGCTATTGTTGGTCGTATATTGTCAGTAGTGCTATTGTCAGTAGTGCTATTGTTGGTCGTATATTGTTTCTCATATTAAAGTTTCTCGTATTATAGTCGTGTTATTTGGTTCTCGTATTACTCTCGTATTGTGTCTCTTAATTATTTACTGGAGCTCACTCCCCTCTCTCTCTCCCATTTCTATTCATTTCCCTGATCCATCTTCCTTCTCTCTCTCCTTATTCTAATTGCCCGCTACTCTATATTCTTTTGTTGTTACTGTTATTCCATTCCCTGTTCTCATCGCCCTACCCTTTCGCCTTCTCGTCCCTGGTGGTACCTGCTCGGATACCCTGCGGAGTCCGCCGACCCCTCTATCTTATCGTGAAATGAGGCATAGATTTGACGGCTGTGATTAGCCAGTCTCCACAACCACGACATGGACTCTCAAATCGATAGACAAGCTGAGGCGATGGCGGCGCTCAAGCTAGTGAGGATTTACGAAGTTAATCGGCGACTGCGAGAAGATCTTGCTCGAGACAGAATGTTTGCTTCAAAGGCGTGCTTAGAGTGAGTGGGAGAGAGGGGAAGAGACGGTCAGGGACAGAAACTTGAAGGTTAGAAACAACCAGAAACTTGAAGGGTGGAAACAGCCAGAGAGAGGAGATCAAGCAGGGAAAGCACGATAGAATTGGTTTACAGACCTTGGAGTTGAGCCTGCTTCGACGTCTGGTGCTGCTGGACCCATGCTAACTAGAATCTTGAAATTCACTCATGGTACTAGAGACCTATGTATCCCTCAACTGTGGGGATATTTGGATGGGGACGGAGACGAAGACGACAACTCCAGCAAAAAACGAGGCGGATGTTGCATCATTTCATAGATTAGCGTAGGAGGCGTCGTATAATCCATCACCGCAGCGTAGGCCATCGCTCAGATCTTCAGTCAGCGGACGGTGCGACACTCTTTATCAACATGTACCAATTGATATTGCAATTACGCAGATTTGCGATCCTTGAAGTTGTCGCGGTACCGCACTGTAGCTCTGCCGCACTGTAGCTCGTGCTGTTCGTCATCTGGCTCTGTGATAGATCTTGGTCCCATAGTAGCCAGTACTCACGACTCCAAGTACGGTGAGAGCCATGGGGACTGCTTTCTCGGTCCGAAACGCTCGTGGAGCCGCTATCGACGTCACAAGCACGCTCATTCCTACTCCAACCTTAACCCCCGTATTGCTCTTAGGCATTGTCCGAGAGAGGTACCCGCTTAGTCCAAACCCAGCTGCTACACATACACCCACTAGCCCTGGCCGCGCACTCTTTGTAAGTCTCGTTAGCCTTCCATCTAGCCTATTACTCATACCACCTGCCCTCCAGCACTTACACCGATGCAGCAACGCCTCCGCCTCCAAGCACCCCCGCCAGCAAGAATGCCGGGTCGTCATTGAGGCTTTGAGGGTCCATCTGTAGTGATTTTTCAATTTGATCTGATCTGAAAACTGTCAAAACTGGGAGACCAACCAGCGATGTGGGTTAGGGTTCCGTGGACAGGCGACCAGCAATAGGGCGAGAACAGACGAAAGAGGTGTGTCCTACGACGTGCCAAACTGCATATAAATAGCTTGGCTGGGTGCAATTACTCTACATGTCCTCGTTTGCCTAGGCTAAATATCAAAATATTGCAGCTTTTGGGTGCGCAATGCCGCTGTCCCACGCTACAAGTTAGAATCAAGCACAATGCCACTGTATGTATCCCCCCATACAGCCCGAATTGCGTCCCAAATGTACTTGACATAGACTACCTCCATGCCAGTCTCCTTCACAAACCCACACTCCTCCTTGACGACCTTGGCGGTGTGGTATGGCAGCAGCACCTTCTTAATTCCAGCCATGTGGGCACCAAGCAATTTCTCTCGAATGCCTCCGACCGGCAGGATCTTGCCTCGAAGCGTCATTTCACCAGTCATTGCAATCTCGCCAGGAATTGTCCGGTTTGTCAGCAATGAAATGAGCGCCATGGTCATGGCCATCCCAGCGCTTGGGCCATCCTTCGGAATTGCTCCTGCTGGTGCGTGGATATGGATGTCGACCTTGCTCAGGGCATCTTCACCTACGCCAATCTTAGACGCATTGGCGCGAACCCACGACATTGCAATTTGGCCCGACTCTGAGATGACATCTCCTAGCTTGCCTGTGAGCTTGAGATTGCCACCGGACTTGCCGTTTGCAGCAGGCATTTGAGTGGCCTCAAACATGAGCAACCCACCATTGCCTGTGCCCATATACGCGAGGCCATTGACAACTCCGTAAGCCTTCCGGCGGCGCACGACCCCCTTGAGGTCGACATACTCGTCTACTTCGTCATTCACAACGTCGTCGTGGTACTTTTCCAGCCCCAGATACTTTTCGAGCTCGGCCACTGACAGTACCGCCTTTGAATGGGGCTTAGAATTAAGCTGCTCCACTGCTTTTCCTCGGCATAGCGTGGCGATTTGCCGCTCCAGCTCTCGGACCCCGGCCTCGCGAGTATACTTTGTCGCAATTGCATGCAGCACCGGGGACGGGATCTCAATTGAACCTGCCTCCATGCCATTGCTTCGAAGCTGCTTGGGAATGAGATAGTTTTCGGCAATATGCTGCTTCTCCATGTATGTGTACCCATCGATACGAATGGTCTCCATTCGGTCCAATAGTGGGCCCGGGATTGTGTCGGTGGTGTTAGCGGTAGCGATAAACAGCGTCTTAGACAAATCAATGGGGAAATTGATGTAGTGATCAGAAAACGCATAGTTCTGCTCCGGATCAAGAACTTCTAACATTGCGGCCGACGGGTCGCCGTGGAAGTTGTTGCCCTGGCCAATCTTGTCAATTTCATCGAGCACCATCACTGGGTTTGTCACTCCAACCTTCCTGAGACCTTGCACTAACAGGCCCGGCATTGCACCCACGTAAGTGCGTCGGTGGCCGCGGATCTCGGCTTCGTCACGAACGCCTCCAAGCGAGATGCGATGCAGTTTGCGGTCCAGTGCTCGTGCCACTGACTTTGCTAGCGAAGTCTTTCCGACGCCTGGCGGTCCTACTAGCAGGATAATCGGAGCCTTTTCCTCCATTACTAGACTAGAATTCTTCTTCTGCTGCTGCTGGCGGAGATATAGGACCGCCAGGTACTCGACAAGTCGCTTCTTGACTTTGTCGAGGCCGTAATGGTCGGCATCAAGTACCTGCTGGGCGCGATCAATCTTTTCTCGGGAAATTTCGTCGCCGTTGGCGTCAGCGGCCCACGGAATCTCGGAAATCGTCTCAAGATAGGTGCGACACACTTGGTACTCGGCCTGGGACGGATGCATACGCTTCAAGCGCTTCAATTCGCGGTCCACGACCTTGCGGGCGTCCGCCGACAAGGGCAGGTCTTCTAGCTTCTTTTGAAGCTCCGACACTTCTTGGTCTTCGTCGGATGCACCGGCGCCGTCTTGAGACGCGGATTGGCGCAAAATCGGGGTCGCGGATGGATCAGAGTTGTTGGATCTGCGCACTACCGCCTTCGACAGCGACTCGATCTGGTCCTGGACATGGGATAGGATAAGGTCGAGGCGCTCGTCGACGTCAATGGCGTCAAGCACGTTGAGCTTCTTTTCAAACCCCAATGGCAGAATAGACGCCAGGATATCGACCATCTTGCCGGGGGAATTGACAGTAGTGGCGGCAGTCGCAGACACAAACCGCTTCATCACCGAGGCGCCGTCGGCCCCGGAGAGGTCGAGCAGGCGCTTGACGGATCCTTTGAGCTGGTCCAATTTCGACTCGATTCGAACCTTATCTGGGGCCGCGACCGAGTCCCGCAGTTTCTCCACTTCGGCTAACTGCGACTGGCCCGAGGTTGAGATGGTGACGACCTTGGCTCGGTACAGGCCTTCTAACAGCACCGATTCCTGGCGGGGCACTGCCACCACCGATGCGACAGTTCCAATAGTATGCAAAGATCCGTCATCGTTCCGAGGTACAATCAGCAGCTTGTCTTCAGCCTTCTTGGAGATATCTGAAGAGTAGGCGTCTCGAGACACTCGGATGATACTGCCAGGAAACAAGATGGTCTGGGGGATGGCCAGAAGCTGGTACTTTGTGTGTGCCATTATTCAGGATCCAGGCCAACCTGAATTTCGATCCGAACTCAGTAGTAGTATTCGCAGGAATCAGTCGGTTCGGACTTGGACACGGCCAAATCACAAGCAATCAGATAAGGCAGCAGGGCGATAGGGCTTGATCTGGGTAGATTGTGGCTCGTTTAATCCCGAGTTTCAATGGGTTGTGGCTGCTGTTGTTGCGGGATCTGTTCAGTCTATACTGTGCTGTAGCGGTCTGGTCGATGAAATAGTCGGTTCAATTGCCGTCACAGACTACTAGAATCATCTGTTGCCCACGCGGGGTTATGGGGTTACGGCATGTGCGCCATGCCGAGGATCGGGTGACAAAGACAGTAGTAGGGGACCGAGGTAGCGTCGTAGTGGCTGGAATCGGCAGGCCGGTGCGAGCGGCGCCGAAGCGAAGCGAGCCGGTGGCTGAAGAGGCGGTGTGGCTGTGCAGCTGGGAGTCTGGGGTCTGGGGTTTGGGTTTGGGGTTTGGGGGTCTGGGGGCTAGGGCGACTCAGGCGGGTGGGTTTATGCGTGGAAGCGATGATGAAAACAAGTCGGAACGAAAAAGAGACGGAAGCGAGATGAGATGAACGTGAACGGGTAGAGCAGATAAGAGGAGGAAACCGAAGAACGAGGGCGGAGATAGGAGTAACCTAGACGTTGCTATAATGAAGTTGGGTGGTATCTTGCTACTGATACTCCAGCTAGCTTGTTTTTCTGCCTTGTGTCTTCAATTAATAAATACCATCATACAAATCATAACCATACCGGATGTCATGAATACACTCGCCTCCAGGGCGGAAGCATGATCCTTCCTAGTTCTTGGTATGAGATCCAGAACCATACAAAGGAGGACTCAATTCAAAGGCGGATCCTGAAGTGGCCCGAGGTCGGGGCTGGGGAATGGCGAGACCAGCTGTGGTCTCTTCCAACACTTCTTCATTTGCCTTGGACTTCTTGTTGCCAGTATCAACATGGCCACTGAGGTTCAAAAATTGTCGAGGGGAGGACATTGTAATGTAGATGAAGCGCGACGCGGTTTTAAAAGCGGCTGTTTGTTTTGTGTCTGTTTTTGTGTCGAGTGCGACTGGTTCAGTGTAGTGTAGAGTGTTTTGTTTCGCTGGAGCTGCCAAAGATACTCTCCGCCTTTTATAGCTGACCCTGAACCCGGGGATCCGGGGCCGGGAAAATCATCTCAAGGCACGTGCAGCAACAAACTTCCACCGGATCCCTGATACGTCATCGATCGGTGAAAAATTGGCAGCCTTTCCGGGGTACGATTTGAACAGAGTTTAGATAACAGTGAGATCTGGGGCAGTGCTACCAGGGCCAATGGCGGTTTCACCGTGAAATTACATCAGCTGACGACTTTTGGCTATTCAGGACTAGTTCCAGGACTGGATCCGGGTGTTTGGAGCTCTGTGCAATCCATTGCCACTTGGTACTTGCTTGGTCAGCGGGAGTGGCCTGAGCCGCTTGGCCACTTTCAACGGGTGAATGTCTCTTGGTCTCTGAAGTCCATGCAAGTAAGACTCCAAGTGTTTAGAAGGGGCGGTAATAGGGGTAATGTCGCCCTTCGCTGGAACACCCCCAAAAGTATGGCAATTACTATTAGGATACTCTGTCAATTGTGGATGTCATTCATTTAGCGTCAAAAGCTCACTCACGTGATACTAAAAGTGTTTAAAGGAAGCATCAGCTAGACCATTTAGGACGAACCATGGAAGGGACGAGAGTGTCCTGAGTACCCTCTCGGAGTATCCTCTCGGAGTATCCTCTCGGAGTATCCTCTCGGACAGCCACTCCCTAGCCCCATCTGGCCCAACTAACTGGCGCAACTGGAGTCATTGGCGTGCCCCTTATCAGTATCCACTAAGAGCAGAGCAGGCCAGCGGCCAAGCAACCCGGTTAGCCGGCACTTGGTGGGCTATGTAAGCTTGGAGAGGCTAGCAACAGTCAGTCCAGTGGTAAAGTGGGCAGTTGATGAGCCTCAGACGTCGTGTCGGGGCTCCGGGCATTTCCAAGAGTCATTCAGTAATAATCCGAGAATCATCCCGGAGTCTGGAGTCTGGAGTCATTCTCTGGAGTCATCCAGGAGTCATCCAGGAGTCATTTAGGAGTCAGTAAATCTCATTCTGAATGAGTAGACTGGTACGTAAGGCATGCTCGGTGCAGTGAGCAATGGATAATAATAGTTCAGTTCAAGTATTTACCATGGTTGTATGGCTCGCGCAATGTTAGTTCTGTAGGTGATTTTCGGTTAGGTGATGCATGGATTACTGTGAACTCTTCAATTGGATTGAATTGGACTGATCTGTGAGCATGATGCAATCGAACCAAGGCTAGTTACCCATTCTTCGTTGCTTCTAGCACCTTGTTCGTTGGTTCGACCAAACGTTGTTTGTTGGTTCACCCCTTCGTCCCCGTTACTCGATGTGGAAAAGCATCCTTGTTGGACAATACAATCATCCGTCTCTCATGCGAAATATACCCCTTAAGTTGTCCATGTGCAATCAATGTTGCGATTATAGACTCGACCTCGTCTAGGTCGTCGTCCCCAGCGCTGGGCTCGTCGCTGCTGTGATATCTGAAGTAGCCTGATAAATTAAACACCCGCACCAAGTCTGGGACTGCTAGGCGCGTCTTGTTATCGGACAATTTCCACGCAAGGTGGACCAGGTTAACGCTCATGCTCAGCCGAATTCGCTCCATCGTCAGATAGACGTATTTGTGCACCAGCACTGACCGACGCGCTTGGATGGCCTGATCAAACTTTCCAAACTGGCCTAATACATAGCTAGCACAGATGTCGCCATACAGGACCCGAAGCCGTGGGTATCGCCTCCACAAATTTTGATTAGGTAGCTTGCCTCGAGGCTCGATCATCATATTCAATGGGATGAGGTATACCAGAATCTGCTCCATGTTTTTAGTGCTCTTTTTGTGGCACAAATCCAGAGCTTGGCTGAGTCGTTCTTCTGCCTTTTCATAGTCTTCGTCCATAAACAACAAAACACCCCAATAATACAGGTATGTTACTTGGTGGCTCTTTGGGTACTGGTCCAATGGAGGCAATTCCCGTACCGCCATGGACTGTAGAACCTTGACGGCACTTTTGGCTAACGACCGTTTGTCTAGCCGGAAGTAAATCTTGAAAAGCTCGCCAATAAAGTAGTAGGCACCCCATTTCTTGGACAGCTCTAACGACGGAGTGCGGTCATTGAGACAGATTGTGAATGATCGGTTAATTGCTCGAGTGGCCTCTTCTAACAGACTCTCTTTAGGTTTGTCACCATCGGCTTTGGCGGCATCAACGCCGCTGGGTTTCTTGTCTGCCAGTACAGATAGTTGTCGGAGCTCCTTAGCCACAATTGACATGACTGGTAGAATCCAATTGTCGGTTTTCTCGGCCGCTCGGTTTACCGCAATCAGCAACGTGTTCTGGTGGCTGTATGCTTCGCCAAGGTCTTGAGTAGTGACTACATTGTACGCCACTTTCCAATGGGCAACGCCGATGTCTGCCCACACTGAGTTGCGAAATTTTGGCCGGATCTTCTCGACCTGGGCAGGGTTAGTCGAATTAGCAATGGTTGCAAGGTCAGAGTGGGTTATTGACAGTAATCGAGCTACCGCAACTCCATCCTCTCTAGCAGCAGCCGAATCCAGAGCCGAAGCGTAATTCATAGTATACGTAATAGTGTGCAGGGCGCCCCTCCAGTGCTCACGTGCAAAAGCGCAAATTGGCCGCACTACAGTCGTGGCGTTGCTACTTGGTGAGATATAGGGCGGTCGATGTTGAAGCGGTCCGATGGATGCTGCAGAATGTCGCGAGGCACGTGACTTGGTTCACCATGGGATGAGCCTTGAATGAAGTGCTGGAACCCGAGACTGCTACTTACCTAGCAGTTATTGTTCCTCTGAGCGCTGGATTCACGTTTTACCATCTATGCATACATCAATTACATGTAATATATATAATATATAGGTTTTTCACCCTCGATTGCCTCAGCTGCTGCATGAGCATTGAAGAGCCTTGTCAGCTTTGGATGGCTCTCGAGTATACTTCGCTTCCAATTCCGCAGTCTCGCCCCAGGTCTCGGCAAACGGATCAAGGGCGAATTTCTGCACTGTCTTGTACAAATCAAAAGAATGTTCTCTTGTCGCCTGGTCAATTACTTCGTCCATAATCCATGTCCGTAGCAAGAACTTTGGGTTTACCTTGTGCATTGTCTGTCGCCGCGACTGGGGCTCGGAGCTCTCCTTAGCGAGTCTAGGCATGTAAACGTCAGTGATCCATGACGTTACCTTTTGTTGTGCCTCTTCGACGGTGAGCTGAGGAGTAAACCCACGGTCTTGCTCGACGAGAGCTGTGACATCAAGTCTGTCCTGATCGAGGTCCAAATCGCCAAGGCGTCGGAAAAACAGATTGTAATCCAGTTCAGTCTCCTGGAGCGTAGTTAACAGAGGCGAGATAACATTGTCGTGGTCGTCATCATGAGCCACGGTCAGCCCCAGTCGATTGCGCATGAGTTCTGTGTATTTTTGCAAAAACGTGTCCTTGAAAAGCTGGTGAGAGCTCTCAATTGCGTCTTCGGCACGCTTGATGACGGTCTGAACCTCGGACCGGTCGACACCATCCTTAACAAAGGATTCGTTATCTACAATGTCGCCAGCGCCAATCAGCTCTCCCAAGTCTTCGCCGAGTCGGAGTAGGTTCCACCATACTACTGAAGGCTGGTTCTTGAATGAGTACCGCAGCAGGCCATCGTCATGATTGGGTGTAAACGAGTCGTCAAAAGTATCCATAAATGCAAACGGCCCGAAATCCATAGACAGGCCGTAAATTGACGTGTTGTCAGTGTTCAACACTCCATTCATAAATGCGTATGCCTGCCAGTACGCCAGAGTTGAAGCCGACCTCTTGATGATGGCATGGAACAAGCTGAGATATCGGTTATGGTGGGGGCCATTAGCGTTGATGCTCGCCCTCAGATTCTCGTCCCCGTACACATTGTCAATCACGTAGTCTGCGAGTTTGCGGAGCTCTTTGCGGTCGCCGCGGGCGCGATGGAAGTCAAACGTGCCGAACCGTACCCACGTCTCAGCCATTCGGCACACAACTGCGCATTCCTCAATGGTCTGTCGTCGAGCCAAAGTTCCGGGAAGATATACTAACGACAGAGCCCGAGTAGTAGGTATTCCCAGGGCATGAAGATGTTCCGAAACCAATGCCTCCCGGATAGAGGATCTCAGCACTGCCTTGCCGTCAGCAAATCGAGAGTATGGAGTTAGGCCAGCTCCCTTGAGCTGCAGCTCATATTTCTTGCCTGTCTTTTCATTCTGAGCCTCAAACAAGCTCACTACTCGGCCGTCGCCTAGCTGGCCGGCCCATTCGCCAAACTGGAACCCTGCATATGCCTGGGCCCAGGGGTAGATGCCCTTCGCCTCGTCCTCGACGATTTCCTGGCCAGCAATCACGTCGACAAACGCCTTTGACTCTGTCTCCGACAAGTCCAACCCTAGGGCTTCGACCGCCGCCGGTGACACTGCCACGAGCTCTGCCTCATTGCGCTTCTCCGGCCGCAACCAAGTGAACGACCCGTCTACAGCCCGAGCGCGGCGGATCAAGTCGTCTGGTGCAGCTTTGGCGTCAGCAATGGACGGCACCTTCGAGTCTGGCGACAGCAGCCTAGTAAATGAAGCTGATTTGGGGAGATTCTTGAACGAAACCATCCTAAGTATGCAGTTTTTGCTGTAAAACTGGAGATGGAGTGGAGATGAAGTATCGGATCGGGACGGTCTCGGGCTCTTATCGATAGTTCCCCGCAACTGAAAATGTTCTAGAAGTCCGACCGTTGGGACCGGCTGACTAGAATTTAGTCCATCTGAGTAAGCCGGCCGGCATTCGGGCACCTAATCGCGTGTCAGTACTGGAGATGGGACGGTTTTCGTGCCAATTCCACAGTGCCAGTAGTAAAGGTAACTTTTGCTGTAGGTATAGCTGGCGTATTGAAGTTGGGGTCTGCGGTATTCAGCCTGTCGCAGTCATCCTGGCACGGCGTGCAGTGGCCAGCCAGGTAAAACAAGCCTACGCAGCAGTCGGTTGCAGCAGCCTCCAGTGGCAGGGTAGAATGGCCACTGCCGTTTGGCAGGGTCGCAATGTCTTTGGCGGTCAGTTGAAGTCTACATACAGTTATAGCTGGAATTGCTGGTTGCTGTGTGAACCCCAGAATAGCAGTGGATTCCAGGCTGGTGTTTTGGCGGATGGTTGGGTTCGGGGTTCAGGCTACGGCGGACCAGTTTCAGGTCTCAGCTGCTTTTTCCATGCGTTCCAAGCGGGGAAACTGATTCAGCCGGGGTCAGGCCAGAGCAAGACAAAGGCGAGGCGACGGTGCCGAACGGGGACGGTGAGGGGTCAGTGCAGGAATAAGGGCAAACATGCCTATAATTGCTTTCACAATACTCTATTGCAGTCCTGTATTGTGTATTCTATTCTGTCCTCGGTGCCCGTAGCCTCTGTGGTCCTCGGGGCGCTTGGCACCGGTTCGGTTCCATCGGCTGGTACCTGCATGGAAGGTGGGTCAATATTATGTGATTATATTTGTATCATGACCAGTACAGCGTAGAACCATGTCATCGTGAGCGTGACGGAAGCTAGATCATACCTGGCAGTGGCGTTATCGTACCAAGTTGACTCTCGGCAGCTCGCGTTGTTAAAGATCGCACTTTGGTAGCTCTCGCGCTGCTCCCTGCAATAGCCGGTCTGTTTGTGCCAATTGCTCCCCCGCCGGATCGTCAGATCAACTGAAGATTCCCGCTCCTCTAGCGACAAGCGAGTAGCAGACTCCACCCAAAGCAGCCACCACGAGGGCTCTACATAAGCGTTAGCTGTTAGGTATGGCGGTGATTGTGCTAACGTCACGGTCCCGGGACTACAACAGTACGTCAGTGCGTTTCATGATGCTAGCCCTTGTCCTAGCCAGTAGGCGTCCCAACTACCAGGGAGAGGGACTGGTGCGAGTGTGGGCGTGGGCGCGAGCAGGTGTGTCCTAGGACAGTTCACAGCCCATAAACTATGTGTAACCAAAGTAATGGTTTCCTCACCTTGACTAGTGTCCTGGCCCCATATGGCTTCATCTGGCTTCATCTGGCCTGATTCGGCCGCAACTTGGCTGCGTCACCTGTGCATCGGCCTGCGTTTCCTTGCCTACCTGGCGCTTCTGCCCACTATTTGACCCCGCATTACCCCTGCAATTTCACGTGGAAAGCGCAGTAACGGGTAACATAGGCAACCCGCCTGGTGTTACGCCCTACTCAAGGTGAGGGGAAACCGGCTGGATTGTGCACTATAAAGCCGACGAGCCGCCAATTGGCTCTGGCATTGTTCACTAGCCATTCCCTCTCTGGAGTTTTGTCCGTCTTTAGTAACTACTGTCTTTCGCTCAATATGAAGTTGTCATCCACCCTCATGTTTGTGGTCGCTACTGTCTGCTTGGCGCAGGAACCCAAAATTTTGGTCGCCCAGAATGCAGCCTGTGGGGGGAGCCAGGCCTGTGCGAGCTCGAATTCCACTGGTGATTTTTGCACATATCACCTCAGCACCCAGGAAGATGGCGAATGCTGCCTGAAGACTTGCATTCAAGTTTAGGTCCGAACTCAACGGCTCAGGGCTTGGAGTACTGACCACCGAAGCCCAGCATAGCTAACATAGCCTCGGGCTACTGCTGCTGCCGCTGCCGGCTTAGATCTTTGGAACACACACTGCTGCCACCGGTGGTAAGTAGTGGCATCTGGATATTATGTACACAATCATTCAATTCTAACAATTGAGCTTGTATCTTGTCGCTTGTATCTTGTATCTTGTCCCTTATAGCTCGTAATCTCCTTGTAACTATTTGGAGATGGCAATCTGGAAGCAAACACTTCTAGCAATTGTCACTCGCAGTCAGGCGTTCTCAGGTGGAGTCAGCCGTCAGACGCCGTCTGGCAACGCATTTCACCAATGTACCGACCTTTTCACACCAGCACAAATCTTATTTACCGCTGTAGCTGCTTGTAACAGCTCCCGGATGTATGCTGTTCAATCGCTCTCTCACAGTCCCTGTTGTGTGGCCGTTTGCCGTTGCCGTTGCCGTTGCCGCTGCCATTGCTGTTGCCCCAGCGATCTGTATACAAACAATATAGTCTCCAGCTGACCCCAGCTTGGCCCCAGACCTGACAAGCGGCAATCGAGCTGACATGAGTCTGCTGGTTCGATGAGATTTGGCTCTCATCCATTAAATCGGCTTCTCTGCCGTCCTGCTTCCATCTTTCCATCCAGTTTCCCCCACCATCCTTATCTTATCTGATCATCTGCATTCTTAAGCCTCATTTTGGGTGCTGAAATTTAGCTGCATACGCGACTTGACCAGTCTGCCCCAGAGCCTTGAAAGCCGAGTCTGCGCCTACCAGCAGTCGGCTATAATACAGTGTGTTGCTGGCTTTTGGCTGCAGAGCTTAAGTGTCGCGTCGCGTTCATCAGCTACGAATACGAAGGCTAGGCTTAATCACTGGTAGTGCTCATTCACGTTGCGCGATCCGTTCGGGGTTGAGGCTAGTTGAGACACTGGGTTGAAAAAGTTGAAAAAGTTGAGAATCTAGTTGAGGATCTAGTTGAGGCATCCGCCTCCTTAACTATCATGTTTGAGGAATTCCTGGAGATTGAGTATGATGCGTCAGGGCTGATCGCATCGTCTCTAGCGATAGACCCGTCAGCATTCAATACCTTATTCCAAA
This sequence comes from Blastobotrys peoriensis, assembly GCA_003705735.3. Lineage (NCBI taxonomy): Eukaryota > Fungi > Ascomycota > Dipodascomycetes > Dipodascales > Trichomonascaceae > Blastobotrys > Blastobotrys peoriensis. The sequence goes on along the minus strand of PPJJ03000022.1, from coordinate 152,814 downwards.
TCGCGATTGACAAGCCTCCGGACCCATATCGACGGTTGCTACGACGGATTCTACGACTCAGGTCAGATTTATATCTGCTCAGGTTTGAAGACCCGTTTGTCAATGAAAAGCGCAGGTTCTACACCGTGGCTCCTGGCCATCTCAGTGCCCAGGATTTCGCCCTCACTTGTCGTTTAAATCTGTGTCTCGTCATTGAGCGGTACATAGTGGTCGGAATGTGGACAGTCGAAACATTGGACGAAATCATCGCTGTGGCCCGCCAGGGGATGTTTGGACCCGCGGGCGCTGACGTTTCTGAGATCAGCAAGATGGCCAGCCAGGCGGCGGATAGGAAGATTATGCAACGGTTTCGCCAGAGAATTGATGGGTTGCCCGCATTGGTCGCGGCGCGGCCGAATCTGCAGACCGTTTCGCAAACTGTGGCTCTTATCCGGTCCAAGGGGCCCGATCAAGACGGGGCAGACTCTGGAAATGCCGGTGACTCTACCAACCCTCCCCCAGAGTACTACCAATTCCTTGCTGACCTCACTACCGCTTCACGACTATGCAATGATGGCATGGAAGTTCTCGCTAGGGCCCAAAACCTGCTGTCTAGCTACACAGACGACGGCGGGCAGGGCGTTGATGCGGCCCCGCTTCTCCGATTTATAGCAAAGTGTGACCAGGCCCTGTTTGCATCTGACGCTGTTCGCGCCTGGCGCCAAGGGCAAACCTCGGACGTCCCAATGACACAAGGGCCAGAGACTGGGCTGTCCCCGGGCGCATTGGCGTCAAATCTCCATCAGCCAGCTCCGACCCCATCCCAAGCCGTGGCCCAAGCTCTTGCCCAGAGTCAATTCCAACCGGTGCCTGAACCCCAAGACCCTGCTCAGGCCCAAGCTCGGGTCCACACTCGATTTCAAGTCCAGCCTCAAGTCCAATCTCGGCCTCGGGCTCAGTCTTCAGGTGCGAGGATGGCGGCGCCAGCTCAACGCGGACCTACTTCCACCGCGCCCACCTCGGTGCGACACGTCGCTACCCCTGTTGCTCAAAATGGCCATGGCGTGCTTTCTGGTGGTCGAGAGAACTTCAATCGAACTCCGCAGAGTGCCCCTCCCCTCATTTCTCGCTATGTTGATCCCAGCAGTACTAACGCCCAAAGAACTCTAAGTACCCCGAGCACTCCTGCCATGCCTGCCACGGTGGTGACCCAAGGCATTGAGACCTCTCGGCCTGCAGTTTCCAGGACGCCCAATTCTGCGCCAACCTCACCACCGGGAATTCCCACGCCGACCCGTCCAACCCTGCAATCGCATGCTCCACAAACAGGCAATCCCACTGCTCGGAGATCTATCCAATCTCAGCTTCAACCTCCTACTGCTCAGAATGGCAGCAGCTCAATTCGGGACGAAAGGGAATGGGCAAACAAACGGAGGGCTGTTGGTCCAATCATCGAGAATGCTGTACGTTCTGAGGAGTCTCTAGATCGTGCGGATCGGCAATCTGACTTCTCTGAGGTGCCTGAGCTCTCTGGGCTGTTTGGTGACACTAATGCCCCAGATGTTCCTGAGCTTCCTGATGCTCCCGAGGTCCCTGAACAGGGTGCCATAAGCGCGCCGGCGCCGGCTTCTGCTGCCTCAATCGCTGTCCGGGACGCGGTGCCTGGTCGGCAATTCCCGCGGCCACGGCCAGTCGCTGTTAGAACTGTAGCTCCTGATGTGGGTTCGCCGACACGACGAGCACGAACCGAAGTTGATCTCACAGAAGATTCCGACGCTGAAAGTGTCAAGTTAAGAGCCTCAGCCAGGGCCAGGCGTTCGGCACCTGAGCAGGCTGAACCAGACCACCTGACGAATGCAGTCGCTGATGAAGCGAGAGAGGCAACTCGCACCGTGAGTCCTCAATCCCGAACTTCAGGAGTTTCTGAACCTGGTATCAGAGGAGTTGATGCCAGCAATTCTGGGGAAAGTACAGGGGCCGCCGCGACTGGTCGCGTTGATGCCGCCACAAATAATGACACGACCGCCGGTGAGGATGCCACAACCAATACGGTTGAGAAGGCCGCTGCCGATGCTGCTGGCGGTATCACTGCGAGTGCCGCTGTGTACGCTGATGGATCCTCTCAAACCCTGCATTTGCGTGGTCAGACCCCAACTCGCAAGGTCTCACAAAAGCAAGCTACCCCAAAAGCCAATGGCTCTCAAGACAACGCCCCTGGTCGCCCTGAATTGGTAGACTCCAACTCTGATAGTGATGTGCCATTGCGTAGAACTCGGCGCGCCACCCGCAAGCAGGAAAGCGCCAGAAGACTATCGCAGCTACAGCGAGCTCGAGAAGCAAAGAGGGCCAAAAGGCGAAGTGCGAAAGCTACGGTAGAGAGCCTTTCAGGGGAGCTAGAGGACTCTGACGATGAGATGGAACAGGAGGGACAGGGCGAGGCGCGGGATCAAGCGCAAGGCCACGATCTGAACAATGGTCACAAAGACAACCCTGAACCTCCTCAGGCAGTTGAAATTCAAGCCCAAGCTCATGACGAAGTCCACCGCCAGCCTCCGCCAGCTGCTGAACACCCTGGTAATGGGAGCCAACCCAATCGCGAAACTTCAGTGTTCATTCGAGTGGACGGCCAAAGTGACAAAACATCGTCGACTGGGTTCAATATGTTCAGTGGAGGGTTTGCAAAATCGAATGCTCGCGCCATGAAGTTTGCCGGCCAATTGTCGTCTGAAGCTGTCGAAGATACTCCTGCAATTATCGGTCAGGCTCCTGAAGTCTCTGACGATGACGACGATGATGTCTAAACTAACCGTGAGAGGTACGTCCAGACTGATACATATGAATAATGATATACGCACTAATACTACGAGCAAATGCCTCGAGTTCCATTCTCAGATCAATTAATTTATACTTTTTACAACAGCACCATTAGCATCAGGCTTAGTTTAGTCAACCTCCTCCATAACAGACTCGGTAGGAGCCTCGGCGGTGGCCTCCTCCTTGGTGGGCTCGGCAACAACCTCGTCGATGTTGAGACCAAGAGAGATAAGTCGGTTGATTCGAGAAGCAAACGAGTTGGGCTCGTCCAAAGTGAATCCCGAAGTCAGCAGAGCGGTCTCATACAACAAGGTGGTCAAGTCCTTGACGGTTCGGTCCTGAACACCGTCGGCCTCGACCTTCTTTCGCAGCTCCTTGATGATAGGGGATCGAGGAGAAATCTCGAAAGTCTTCTTGGAAGCCATGTACGAAGACATAGAAGTGTCTCGGAGAGCCTGAGCCTTCATGATTCGCTCCATGTTAGCGGACCAGCCAAACTGGCCAGTTCGGATAGCGGCAGGGGCATCCACAAGCTTGTGGGACACAACAACCTTCTCGACCTGGTCGCCAAGAACCTCCTTGAGCTTCTTGCAAGTCTCCTCGTACTCCTTCTCTTCCTCTTCCCGCAGCTTCTTCTCCTCGTCGGTCTCCTCAAGCTCGAAGTCCTTGGTGATATCGACAAGCTTCTTGTCCTCAAACTCCTTGAGCTGGGTCATGGCGTACTCGTCAATGGGGTCAACCAAGTACAGGACCTCGAAGTTCTTGGCCTTGAGGGCATCCAAGAACGGCGACTTCTCAACAGCCTTGAGCGACTCACCGGTAATGTAGTAGATGTTCTTCTGGTGCTCGGGCATTCGAGTAATGTAGTCAGCAAACGAGGTGGTCTCGTCAGTGGACTTGGTGGAGTTGAATCGCAGCAACTTGGCGAGGGCAGTACGGTTCTGAGAGTCCTCGTGGATTCCGAGCTTGATGTTCTTGCCAAATGCAGTGTAGAACTTCTCAAACTGCTCTCGGTCCTCAGCAATTTCGTTGAAGGTCTCAATGATCTTCTTGACAATGTTCTTGCGGATGACCTTGAGAATCTTGTTCTGCTGAAGCATTTCTCGGGACAAGTTCAAGGGCAGCTCCTCGGAGTCGACAACTCCCTTGACGAACGACAGCCACTCGGGGATGAGCTCCTCAGCATCGTCAGTGATGAAAACTCGTCGAACGTACAACTTGATGTTGTTCTTCTTCTTCTTGGACTCAAACAAGTCGAAGGGGGCTCGGGCAGGAATAAACAGAATGGCCTTGAACTCGAGCTGTCCCTCAACCGAGAAGTGCTTGACTGCCAGATGGTCCTCCCAGTCGTTGGAAATAGACTTGTAGAACGCAGCGTACTCCTCGTGAGTGATTTCGGAGGGGCTTCGAGTCCACAATGGCTTGACCTTGTTGAGCTCCTCGTTCTCGGTCACGGTCTCCTTGACAGTCTTCTTCTTCTTTTCCTCGTCCTTCTTGGACTCGTCCTCTTCGTCGACCTCCTCAATCTTGGGCTTCTTGTCTTCGCCATCGACCTTCTCCTCCTCTTCGTCAGCCTCAGGAACCTCCTTCTCGACCTCCTTGGTCACAACCAACTGGATGGGGTAGGCAACAAACTCAGAGTGTCGCTTGACCACGTCCTTGATTCGCTTCTCTTCAAGGTACTCAAGCTGGTCCTCCTTCATGAACAGTCGGATGATGGTACCTCGGGGAATTCGCTCATTGACCTCGTCCTGGGTAACAGTGAACTTGCCGCCGGCATTGGATTCCCAAATGTACTGCTCGTCGTCATTGTGCTTGGAGATGACCTGGACTCGGTCAGCAACCAAAAACAGCGAGTAGAACCCGACACCAAACTGACCAATCATCGACACATCAGCACCGTTCGACAATGCCTCCATCAAGAATGACTTGGTGCCGGACTTTGCAATGGTACCCAGGTTGTTGACAAGGTCAGCCTTGGTCATACCGAGACCGGAATCCCGGATCTCAAGCACCTTGTCCTCCTTCTTTGGGGTCAATCGGATAAACAGCTCGGGCTCGGACTCCAACACCTTGGGGTCGTTGAGAGACTGGTATCGAATCTTGTCAATTGCATCCGAAGCGTTGGAGATGAGCTCTCGCAAGAAAATCTCCTTGTTCGAGTACACCGTGTTGATGATCAGCGACATCAGCTGGCTGATCTCAGCCTGGAACTCAAATGATTCTGAGGCCATTGTTTTGTTAAGTTTGTTCTAACTTTTCCGTAATGTCAAACTTCAAAGTATGTATCCGCAACCGAGGGGGGCCAGTGTATATATAGTTTTTCGGCGGTGAAAAATGGAAAATTCCAGAGGGTTCCAGCGCCGTCAGCCTCACGTGGTGGGGAACTTTATGGAACACCGCTGGGGAGCTTGGGGCAGCTGGGGTATTGTGGAAGCGAGGGGCAATTGGGGGCAATTGGGGGGTGAATTGAATTGAGGGGCAATCGAGGCAATGCGGGAGCTAGGACTCTGCGTACCAGCTAGGCACATACATTGCCGGGTACTACTCTGTAGTACTGCCTGCCTGCTGCCAAGCGGCTCTGCCTGGGCTGTCTCATCTCGATGCGTCGGTGCGGCTGTGACGCTGGTATGAGAGTAGTGGGAACCGGGGGAGTGGGGAACATGGCTGGGGAGGGCAAAGCGGACGGAGTCAGGGACGGCGATTGGAAATTGGTCAATTGATTGTGTGTGGTGTATGCATATGGCCCATGTTAAGTCTGGTGATGCATTGAGTATTCTGTACTGCAGTGGGCTGGATATGAGGTGGCAGTGTGGGATAATGACTATGATGTGTGGCAGTGTGGCAGTGTGGCAGTGCGTGGGGGAGCTTTTTACCGTGCATATAGCATATAACTGATACATAGAACAATCGTAATTTTATGCTAACACTCCTCAATTGAGCAGTCGACTATTTATAACAATATCACAGATCATTGCAGCAGAGAATTCAAATCAGTATTGTACATTAGTTTCTGAATTGATTAGATCAGCGAATTTTTACTGCCCTACTGCCCCATTGCCTAATTGCCGATTTTGCCCTAATGCCTGACATAGTGTCCGCCCCACTGCCTACGCCATTGCCCTAAACCTTAGCGCCCAAGCATGCGCCTATTGCCCTAACAGTTCTAATGCGTGTTGGGCAAAATCTCGAACAATTGGGTCGTCGTCTGTGCCATAGGCAGTCTTCAATCGAAGAACCGTCTTTTGGATAGTCTCCTTAGGAATCTCTGGCACCTGCTCGGCTCCGAGACCCTCAATCAACGCAGCAATCATTCGGACTGCCGCCCGCCGCATCGCATACCCTTCTGGATGGGTCTCAAACGTGAGGATCCCAACCACCAAGTCAACACTGTCAATGAGGTTGGTGGAATTGAGTGCCAGAGGCGCCAACTCACAAATGACTCCTAGAATGCTAGCCGCCGACATACGCAGTCGCTCGTCTACACCGTCCCCAGATTTTTGCCGCCTCGAGACAGCGTCAATCATTGCTTCGGCGACTGGGTTTGCGATTTTAGCCGGCAATGCCTCACCATGATGCTGGACAATTCGCTGTATCACCTCACCCACTCGCAGGCGCTGGTCAACGTCAACGCTGGAGTCAATATAGCGCCCAATGAGAACCAGTGCCACTTTTTCGCCTGAGTACGCCTCGGCAAGTGATTCCAATGCCTTGATGGAGTTCAGGTACACAAACGAATCGTCGTCGTTGAGCTGCCCAACCAAAAGCTTGAGTGCAGCCTCGAAATCAATCACCGGATCTTTTGTTCTAATCAATTCTCGAAGAACATGCACTCCATGGGCCCGCACAGGCACCACAGGATCCCGCAGCGACGCAATCGCGCTGTGGAGCTTAGTAATTGAATCCGTGGACGAATCGTCTTCACCGCTCTCGCTGCCAACGCCTTTGGAGACCATTGCCAAAGTCGCGAGAGCACTGTTAGCGCGGTCTCCGGCGGGACCGCCTGCTGACCCAATCAATGCAATTTCTGGTTCAAGAGAAACCAGTTTTTCGCGGTCGCTCTCAGACAGCGTAGGCTCCAACACAATTGTGCCTGCCAATGCAATACAAACACCAGCAATCTCGGCCCGTTCGTTGTCCTCATCATCCTCATTCTCATCATCTGAGTCCTCTTCGGCACTGATATTCGTATAGCTAGGTTTAGACCCGCTCTCAGGGGCCGCTGCTCCTGGGAGCCCCTGGCCCTGGCGCAATTGGTCCGCGTAGTCCAAGACAATAGTACAAATCAAGCTCACAAACTCCTGAGAAGACTTGAAAATAGAGTCCTTGTGATTGTCGAACATGCCTTGTAACACCTGGACCCGTACAAGCACCTGAAACGGGTTCTCATCCAATCTCTCAGGCTGATCAATATCTGTGAGCCACGATTTGAGAATCGACACTGTAAACGACGACAGAACCGAATGGTCCATCTTTGAAACGAGTTTGAACAGAACTGCCACTCTTGCTTCCAAATCAGATAGCACGTCATCAGTCTCATGTCCTTGATTGCGGCGAACTTCGACACCTCCATCCTTTGATGGGCCAAAGTAGAGACCGTTAACGGAATTGGCTAAAAACGAGCTCAAAATCTCATTTAAATGGCCGGTGGGGTTTGTAGCAACGGTAATTGAGGTCTGTAATAGGTCATTCACGGGCTCTGCGGCCCTCTTAGTCTTGGTCATATAACTTAACAGCACCCACAGCGCAGTGCCAATAGAACCAAGAATTGCATCAATCAAGGATCCATGGGGGTTAGTAACGAGCGCAGAAAATGCTCGCAATGCATCATTGAGTTCGATTTCGGTAGCAGGCTGTGAAAATGGGAGGAGAATTGTCCCTCGCACGCCGGCCATTACCGCTTCAGGGGGAGAGAAAGTGACTGCCGTGGCTGCTGGTTCAGACTGAAATAGTCCGTTTGTGATATAGACGACAGCGGCTCTCAGATTTGGGTTTGCGCCCAAGTGGGCCGATTTCAAAATCGAAAAAAGTTGGCTGCCAATCGCCTGCTGATACACTTTTGGGTCAATTCCTCGCGGAATATGAACTAAAACATCTAGAGCCCGGTCCAAGTCCGCAATTCCGGGTTCCTCCTTTTCTCGAAGCCCACTGACAAATTCAATCATTGACTTGACGCCATTTGGACGAGTGGTCGGTAGCAGGGACAATTGCCTCGAAACAAGGTTGCGCGTCCACTTGGGCGATGCTGTAGAGCCCAGGAGAGTTGTGAAGGTTCTGTAGAGATCAAACGAGTCCATCTCCGCCTTTATCAGCTCGTACCACTGGACGGCTTCCAGGACAATAGGGGATCCTGATTGTATTTCGAGAGCAATTGGCTTGCCACGGTACTGGGTCCATTCCGGTTTAAATGCCAATTGGATTGCTGCCGCTAGAAAGTCGCCATGATAAGTTCCTAGTAACAGCAGATCCCGGACGTCGCCCTTTTTGGATAACAGAGACGTCAAGTTGTAGACAATAGTAGACAGGACAGACAGGGCCTGAGTCTCAACTTCAGCTGGCTGGATGGCAGACGCAGTTTTGTTTTGTCCTTTCGTGCGTAACCGCAACGGAATGCCAACTCCCGGATCAAGATGAGGGTAAATGCCCTGAATCACCACGGACTTTGTCAGCGCATTGAACGTCTTGATATCGTGGAGTGAGATATGAACCAGATCCTTGAGCTCGGATTTGTGCGCAGCTTCAATTGCTTCGTCCTGGATTGTGGTTATAATTTCCATTACCTCTGACGCTTGAGCGAGCGAGAGTACTGGCACGGACTTGGTCTCTTCCAGCCATTTTTGTGCCGATTCGAAGGCATTTTCCATTGCGATCGGGGCAGATGTGTCTGAAAATGCTGCAAAAACTGCTAAACAGAAGCTTCAGTGACCGTGATTCAGGATCTGCGACTGTGGCACACCAAATCTCGCTATAGCAGGCGCTCAAGTGCTGGTACGTCGTCTTCCAGCGCTGCTATTTCACTGTTCAGCGTGTCGAGATCAGTACGGCTTGAAAATTTCAGATAACGAATTTTATAGATCGGTTTTTTGAAATTTCACCCCACTAACCCCCAATAATCTCAATAATGACTACTGAAACCCTTCTAGAACGAGAGGATATCGACAATGTGTTGCTGGACGCAAGATCCGGCGAAGTGGAGGCTCTAACCGAGTTCTTTGCCCAGGTTCCTGCCCAACTGAACGTGACTGCGGCCCGAGTTCTGCCCGAGATCAAGGATGAATATTCACAATCGACGCCTTTGCATATGGCAGCAGCTAACGGACACACTGAAGTGGTAGAGTTGCTGCTGTCGATACCGAAATCTGACGCAGATGCCGTCAAGGCGTTGGTTAATGCCAAAAATGAATCAGGCAACACCCCTCTTCACTGGGCGGCCCTCAATGGGCATCTGGCTGTGGTCAAACTACTGTGTGAGGCCGGATCAGACCCATTTATCACTAACGAAGGACACCATGATGTATTTTACGAAGCCGACGCGCATGAAGAAGTCATTGACTATCTGTTAGCGAAGTACGACGTTGCCCCAGTTGACGACGACGGAGCCGAGAGCGGGGCCGCAGAAGGGGCCGTTGAAGGGGCCGATGAAGGCGGTGCTGAGACAGCAGAGGGCACAATTGACGATGGCGCCGACACTGCTGATGTTGAGATGCAATAATGCCATATGCATATGTAATTAGAATCTAAGTTGTCCCGACCACCGTTGTCCCGATCACCAATTCCGGGCCCCAATTTCCGGTCCCCAATTTCCGGTCCCCAATTCCCCATCCCAATCACAGTCCTAATAATTCTCGAACGTTAGATCGAACAATCTTATTAAACTGGTCTCGGTTGTCGCGCCACATCTTGCTCGCATCTATGTTAGCTCCCGATTCATCGTTAGGCTCTGCAAGCATCGACATGACGGAAATCAGAATCTTCTCCACCGATTGGATAGGCGACCATCGTTCGTTTGCCGACTCGTACATGTTTGGGTCATCTCCGGGAGCGTGCAGAATGGAAATGCACACGGTGCCGTCCTCGTATACGTTTGGGTGGAACATTGGGCACGTAAACTTCATAACGGGAGGAGACAATGGGTAGTCCGAAGGAAAGGTGAGCGTAGCTGGGAACACTCCTCCTTCAAACGGCGTCTCTTCAGGGCCCATGATCATACATGACCATTTAAAGAAGTTGTCTTCATCGATAGGGCCAGCAGAGATTCCGTCCGGGCGATCGTTAGTAAGCTGCTTATACTCCGCCATCAGCCGGCGAACCGCCGTCGATCTAGGTCTCGCCATTTGTGAGGTAAGGTAAGGTGGATGTTTGGAAAATGTCGGTCCGCTATAGTCAGTCAGTGCACTGATACGTGTCAGGCGGCGAGCGAGGGTGAGTGCACGGCTGTCCGAGTTCCCGCTACGCCACGGCCATTGCAGGGCAGGAACTCTAGCAGATAGAGGCGCAGGTTCGAGTCTGGGACGGATCGGTTTAGTCCAAGCAAGATAGGTAGTTTTTTTTCGACAGAAAATGACCACAGATAGCTGCGTCAATTAGGCCCAAATTGCATCAATTCAACGCGCCACTGTAGATCCAATACGATAATCGTGACCTCGCTTTGGCCCCGCTTTGACTGACGCCTATCGCACCCAGACTTCTGCCTGATCTTCATCACATACCACGGGAGCCTGCGGTGCGCGCGGTGTCTGCTATCAGCACGGCACTACGCTAAACACCTCCTCCTTCCCCGCAACGCTCTGTCCCCCGGATTTGTATGCGCCCGCGGTATCCGACCCGCCATTCGGGTGGGTTAGGGCAGCGCACCGGCGCGGGTTGATTTCCGAGTCCTCGGCAGCCAGGGTGCAGCCGATCGGACCCTAGATTCCAGCTGGTCGTCGTAAACCTCGGAAGAATTGCAGCGGAATGCGATCTCGATTGGACGCTAGTACCAAGGAGGAGGATTCGATTGTGCAAATCACTACGAATTCGAAATTGGTGCCGAGCCAGTTGCCGAACCTGGCAGTTGGCGATAGCCACTGACAAGTAGCTTAGAGGATGGCGCAGTATCGCTCAGGCGCTGCCGGCACACGCGACGAACCCCTTGTAACAGGGTACAGGCGCAGCCTGAGGTAAGACCGACCCGCATTAACGAGAGCCTGATTGCTCGGGTTTACCGACCATGGGACAAGACTGCTCCGAGACCGCAATTGCTAGCTGCGCGGTTGTTAGCACGCAGTCAACGCAGAAACTCGAAACATGGTGGTCGCTGATACTGGGGCATGTCGGGTTCCGGCGACCAGCAGCCAGGTATCCGAGATACATCAGGTGGCGCGATGTGGTGACGGTGGTGACTGCGGTGGGAGCGGTGGGAGCGGTGATGGTCGTAGTGATTGTGACGGTGAATTGTGTGATGCTTGATCCCACGTTTGAGGGCACTAACTGGTGAACACTAAATATTCGTTACCCCAGACCAGTGGCGATATCTAAATCAACACAGTAAGATGGCAGACAGCAGAATTGGCTATGTATACACATTAGCGGCGCACCCCTGATATGCTGATGCAATTGCCCATCTAAACGCCGTAGGACATTTTACTATTGTAGTCAAATGCATGACGGAGTCTTATTAGAGATAGGCGCAATATGGGGCACTACGTGCGCTATACCAGATGTACTAATTTGACCATTGGTTTCCAGGCGCCCTCTTAATCCGGCCCGATTGGAAAAAAGTCACCTCATCTCCGCCAGTTGTGGTTGTAAATCCCGGGCACTGGCGCCAGCCGGTGCCAATGGCCTGCGCCAGGCCCGGGATATGGCCCAATATTTTCAGTCCAAAATTTTTGGCCTCATTACCCGGCCAACTGATCGGCCAACGGTCTTGCGCGCCAGAATGCCAATTTTTTCCAACGGTCGACCATATTATTATCATCTCCGGCATGATCCGCCGATGAGCTTATTTGACTGCAATCCCTCAAATTGCCATCACGAATTAATTAACGCACGCGGCCCCAATGTCGCTTCCATGTCGCGCAGTGGCCTTTTGGTCCATGGCCAGTGCCGTTTGACTCCAGTGCATTGTAAAACAGGGCCTGCGCTAAATTGAGTGCAGCGCGCGCGCGCTGGACCGCCGTTAACCAAGACATTATCCTGCAGTGACAATCTCAAACATGTCTCAGATTTGCTTTTTGCAGTGAGTAGGCGTGGAGCAACCGACGAGAGGGGAACCAGCGTGTGCGTAGGTGTGTAAACATCCGGCCGTTGATCGTCGCTGCCGGTTGCCTGCGCCGTACGGCCCCCCTCACAGCACCCTCCACCAGCCACCCACCGTGCACACAACATTGCTGCCACCACCCTACTACCACCCGCAGTTTGGGGTGCTTTTTGGTGAGACCTAGTGTGGGGACGGATGCCCGTATTATTAGGCCATGACGCAATTGTCTCACCAACGGCGAAAATAACGGGTCCTCCAGCCGAACGACCCCTCTTTTGCAGTCCCCAGACTGACTATTAATCCGAACGCCAAGCAAACCAGTGGTCGCGCGGGAAACCCGCCCGCCGAAACTCGCCTTCAAATTCTAGTACTGTCGCCAGTGTTTGTAGCTGCGGGCTTTCGATTTGAGACTAATGCTTTTGATCTGCCAATGGTAGCTATCCCCGTGGGTGTATGACCTCCACTACGGCCACTGCCACCGTACGACGGCGTGCGCGGTGACTGTGGTTATGCTGGTCTATCAGTACAGTACCTATTACCTCTCGGTTGGTGCACCAACTGCCCCCCGCTGCAGTTCAATTGCAGGCTACAGGCACGTCGTGTATGCAACTGCGATTGGGCCAGGTGCGGACCTAGCACCAACGACTCGTACAGCACAACGTGGATCCGTCGGTCTGAGGTAATTATTAGACCTGTCAAAGTGCAGCCTGATAATCTTTGCAGGCGTAAGCACCCCATGCATTAGGTGGAGAGATCAGACCGTCAACCGCACCATCGAAGGGGGAATACTGACGATCGGAGGAGAATGTGTCCTGCAGGTTGCGCCAACGGTGAAGGTGGAGTTGTTTTGGAAATGATCAAACCGGGATGCACCGCAGGGCCCTAATGGATGTCCCAATTCTGGTTGCCATCGTCAATCTCTTACTCCACTTTTGACGCCAGCGCTTTATCCTAATCGGGCATGGCGATTGCAAACTCGACGACAGTGATAGCCGTCAAGCCGACAAAAGATAAGCCTGCATGTGGCAGAGAGCGGACGAGACCTGTGGGATGTGGGATAGATAGCACCATCCGGAGCACCGTACAATGCGGTTTGAACCCTGAGGTCTGGGCCTCCTATCCTCCCAAGTACCAGCGATTATAAGCTTCTCAATACCATACTAGCTGTTACCTGCCTCGCTCTACAAAAGATGTTGTCCCAGGTCGAAATTCTCCAGCAACCCCGGGATTCGAACCGACGCCCTCTACCGCCGCACGTGGTAGTTTTTTACCGCGCTTGAGATCAAACGGGGCCCTAATTGGCTTCCACCGGTCGAGAGAGTAGATAGTACCAAACAGACCCTCCGAGAACCATCGAAATAGACTGGATACCTCTCGCACATTCGCATCTCATCCGAGAGTTGATATGGAGACTTCACATTTAGTCAAAACTGCCGTCATAATATAGTCAGAACCGCCAGTGTCATTCACTTTACTAGCCAGGTCATTCCAGATCATATCCCTATCATGATTATCTACGAGGGAGAAAAATACGCATGCCTCAACTGCATCCGAGGCCACCGGTCGTCTACGTGCAAGCACCGAGACCGACCGCTAATTCTGGTTCGAAAACGGGGTCGTCCGAACAGCGCAAAGGACTCAAATCAGCGAATTGCTCTAATTGCAGATAATGATCCGAAGCTGGGAGGGCCTTTGAATCCAAATGGCGGTCACATTATGTCGTGCAAATGTACAGCTGACGGTGATACTTGTGGCTGTGGTGGTAATGGCCCTCGCGAGGTCCCCGACGTAATTAAGATCGACTCAGGGACAAAGCAGCTAGTCAATATGGCCGAGGCGACGACGGAGAAAGTCGAGCCAGTCGACAGCGGATTCATGTCGCCGACGCCTGCGCCATCTCAGAAGCGAGCGCGGTTGAGAGTCAAGAGGCGAATCAGCGACTCTGCGGGTGGCGATGAAGCTGAATACAAGCCTGTCTTTACTAACAACACTACCAATGGCCACCACCAGGGCAACGGCGATGCTGGGCTAGGGCCATTATCAATTCCTGGCGCAGTCAATGGAATTGTGTTCACCGAGACGGTTCCAGAGGTATTCATACCGGTGGGCAATGGCCTGTACCGAAAAGCATCCGAAATGGGGATGGCTACTGCTGCTACCACTCCTTCATGCTCTTCTGGGTCTGCACCAAGCACCACTCATACTTGCGCTGCTCTGGCGGCCTCCGCGGCCCAGCGCAATAATAACCATGCCAATGCTCTTCCTCATGCTCCTCTCATCATTGCGCCAATGTCTATGGAAGGCTTAGAATTGAGTGAACTTGACAATAACGGCCTCACCAATGATGGTGGGCCAATTGACACAGAGTTCGATTGGGATATTGCGCCAGAGTTGCAAGACATGCTTGGCTCAAAAGACCCGAGCCAGGACGTACTATACACGGCCACCTGTGCACTGGGCCAATGCGATTGTGGCCCAAGCTGTGCGTGTGAGGGTTGCTTGGAACACGACGTCAAAGTCCAGGTCCATGCGTGAACGATTGACCACACTTATCACTACTGCGGGGCTCGTCTGGGGCCTCTCGGCCCGGCTGGACATATGCCGCCGCTTGATGGATGCTTGCTGTACATTTCGGACGAAGCAATCCGACGCGTGGCCGTTGGGAGAGGGGTCAAGGTGTCGAATAGAAAGTTGGGCAATTAGAGATGGGCGCATCGGGGTCCGGCAATGTGTCGTAAGACCCCGATGAGGGGCAATACGACCTCTGAGACGACGCAACCGAAGCGGCTCCTCGTATCAACAAGTCCCCACTATGCTTGGCGATGTGCTCCAGTGACGCGCTCCGGTACATGAAGTACATGATGTCGGCAAAGCTCCACTTTTTTGTCCTCCACCCTATGCAGATAGTGGTGGCTGCGTCTTGTAACCCCATTTTAGGCACCACAGGCAGCAGCTATTTCTCCGGCATTACAGGGCCGGGTGCCATGATCTCAAAGCCCTGCAACAGATTAGGCGGTAGTCGGAGACGCCAGTGATGAGGAGTGAAAGGAGAGGGATGCATTGATAACGCCTGGGGGAATTAAGCATTTGCAGAAACCGGCGCCGTTGATGGTGGAAACCTGACAAGCAGCGCGTATTTGGAAAGCTGTGTAGGAGCTGTTGGACGTGGTAAACATCGACAGCCACTGCCACTGCGTTTTTCCTAGTGGCGAAGGGGCGGAATTGTAAATATAGAATCCATCGCTACCGAGGTCACCAGGTTGCGTCGGACTTTGGGAATCACCTAGGTTACGGATACACACTTTACGTGGGGTTGGGCCGACCATGGGTTCGGACTATCAGACATATAATTACACTCGACTCTCATTTTTACCGGCCCTTTTTTTTTTCATTTCGGCGTCGTCCACCCATCACCAGGGCTGGAGGGCTGCGGTGTCGAGGCTTGGGAAGACTGAGACATTGTCTGCATTGATCTGCAAACGGCACTGTCTCAGTTATGCTCCCTACTATAGAAATTGTAACTGGCGATCGTTTGTCAAGTCGGCAGGCACCTAAGCCAATCGAGCCACCAACATGGACTGATCGATCGAACCCGCAAGGTGTATTGGACTAATGAGAGGGCAAATTAGGCAAGCCGGGTCGGATTTCATCACCGAGAGCGGGATGAATATTTGGTTACGATCGGTGACTGCCGGAAGGTCGGGGGCCACGAACCTGACCGTCTTGTATCGCCTAAATACCTTGCCCCACTGCTGGTGGACGAATTCGGATGGTTCCTATCCTTGTCCCCGAACCCCCGCTCTATAGGGCCAGCATGGCGCCCGTAGACTAGTTGGTGCGACTGATGTTGGAAAGGTCCAGCTATTGTATGTGTGTCAGATATACGAATAAAAGAAACTGCAGATAACGAGGGGACCTGAGACTTGTCGCAGTTAGATGAGGGGGATTTTGCCAAATTATGAGACATTACCGCAGCCGGGCAGAGCACTCTGGTAAAGATAGCAGCACCCACTGCCACAAGCGACAGGTCTACAGATAACACTGCCGCTAAAATATTACTAGTGCATTGTTTCGGGCTCGGGGATTACCACCAAAAGGGCCCTAGAGTCCGGGAACTTTCCACAATGGGGGAATTTTGAAGGGGCCCTGCCGAGCTTTTCCTAGATCATAGTTGGTCCTCGATGCCCCAAATTCCAGCTTTTTCGTCAAATCCCTGTCGGCCCACACTCCGATCTCCCGCTATATCACACAATCGGCAGTGTTGCAATAGCCGGTCCCCACTTCGAATCTGGGCCCCACTTGCAATCTGTGTCTACGCTACGCTGTGTCTCACCACTTGACTCGCCTTGCAGGCCCTTTTATCCGCAAAAAGCAAGTGGCGACCGAAACCCAAAATTTGAGGCTGAGAGCCGCCTACAGCGACAAGATGTCGCCTAGCAACCGCAAAACCGAAACCGCCTTTTGCTGGCGGCCATTCGTCCAAGAAGGCGGACGAAATGGCGGAGACGTATGATTGCGGCGATTGAACAGTAGACGTCTGAAGCGGCACAGCTTGAATCTTGATGGGCCTGTTTCTATGATTTTCGGGTTTTTTTGGGCCGCCTGGGGTTCGCTCAATCCCGGTGCTATATTTTTCACCACCTGGCCAGTGATCCCATACCATTTTTTTTTGGCCGGTAGTTGCTTTTTGCTTTTTGATAGCCTTGCTTTTTCCCCTATAAATCATATCACTGCTCCCCATTCCAGCTCCTCGTTGCTTTTTCCCCCTCTTTGGCCTGGTGCACATTTGTTTTTGTGGCCAGCTAACTCACCTGGGATTATCACTCCAAAAAGTGCCCTGCTAAGACACCGTTTCATACCCCGGCCGCAAAATCGTTGCTTTTTTGAGTCACCACCGACTAGGTTTGCTTTTTATGCATAGCGGTGACGACTTATATTCCCGCTTGCGTCTTGCAACTGCCCGACATGATATATAAGTTCAGGGCCGGCGAGCATATTTCACCAGTCGTTTTTCTGGCTACTCAAGGTTCACGTTAAGGTCCTCGACTCGGCTGTCTAAAACTGGTTCACTTGTCATCTGATTGTTTGACTTCCACTCTTTTTGTTTGATTTTTATTATTTGGTTGCTTGCTTGTCGGTATCTGCTCTTTGACGGACCCTGACCTCGCTTCCCCGCCATTGCATTCTCCAAAAGTGATAGGTATCTTGAGGACAATTTCTGCTCAGGTACTTGCTATCTTTGGATTGTTTTGATTTCCTGATCACAAGAACACTGAACGCTTGCAGTTGTTGTTGCTGACTGCAGTTGCAAAGTGCTTATTAACCCTGTTGTTTGACTAACCCTTCATTCTTTTTTTTTGTTTCTTTGACTCTCCTTCATCATGTTTGCGCCAATGCAATACCAACCCTACCATCCTCCTTACGAATACTATGACGTGGTTGAGGAGTTTGACGACATTCACGTCGCCCAACCCCAGCCACCACCCCAACCACAATTGCATCATCTTCATCATCACCAGACTGCTGCTGCGGTCGCCGCCCACCATCCTGCTATGGCGGCCCCATTGGCCATGCCGATGGACCCGCTAGGGTTGAACTTGGTGATGGAGAACCACCCCCCTCCTCCTCCAATGGAATCGGCAACCCCGGTTCAGCCAATGGCTCATGCAGTTGCATCGGGTCAGTTTTGCGACCCCCGTGCTCTGGCATTGGACACCTCGCCTCTTGACTCGTCAATGATGGAGTCTCCGGTGCTGTCGCATCCTCATCAGTACTACAACCATGACTCTATGTACCCGGCGTATGGATATTCCCAGTCAATGCCTCTACTTTCGCCCACCCCTACTCCACCTATGTCTGCGGTGGGATTTGAGAAGTCTCACCTTCATCTCGACACCGTGATGGAGACTCGAAAGATTATCGATACTCTCAACACTCCGATCTCGCCTCGAACCACTGAACTGCCAATGGAGGTGCCAGTCGAGGAGGACGATGAGGTTGAGGTTGAAGTTGATAATGTTGAAAGCAGTGAGGAGCATGTCCATGAGGTTCAAGGGGTGACCGAGATGCCGACCGAGATGCAGGCAGTCGGTACCGTGTCTGATTTCACCACCGAGGACGAGCGAGAGGATACCGAGCCAGCGGAGCCAATGGAGGCTGTTGGCGACATGGACATTGACCAACCGCTGGGCGATCACCTGGTGGCCGACCCTGAGGAGGGCGCAGATTTAGAGCCGGTTGAAGATGACGTTCCCACCACCCCAAAAGCGAAGAAGTCTCGAAAGAAGGCCAAGCTAAAGGCAATTGTTTCCGGGGTACCCAAGTCCCCTAGTGCGCGTCGAGGGCGCAAGCCTTCTGACGACTCGTCCAAGTCGTTTGTTTGCGACCATTGCAATCGGCGATTCCGGCGTCAGGAGCACCTTAAAAGACATTTCCGATCCCTCCACACCCGGGAGAAGCCATTTGAATGTGAGGAGTGTGGCAAGAAGTTTTCTCGGTCCGATAACCTTGCGCAGCACTCGCGAACCCACGGTCGGCATGAAAAGAAGGCTGGGTCGGTATCGCCAATTCTGCAGCCGCCTACGCCCATCATCAGGCGACGCAAGTGAAAAAAAAAATGCGGGATTCGGTCTCATGCCAATTGTAATTTATTTCGTGTAAATATTGCTACTGACTTAATGCACCAGGAAGGACAATAACCACAAACACCACCCCGTCCCAGTTCAAAGCGCCATGCCGTAGTAAAGTTCGACTCGATCGCGGCCTTGCATGGCCCCGACACCCTTCGCTACCAGGCAGGCTCGAGGCAGGCTCGAAACAACCGTCTTCATTCCGGAATTGAAACCTAAGGCGTTTCATTTCGGTCATGGCAACGCGCGCCTGGCGGCGGTGTCGCCAGCCTTACTTGGAAGGCGACCGATTAGTGGTGTTGCGTGCATTGGACCCTCATTAGGTCCTCATTGGGGTCTCATTGTATCGTATGCTGCTACGAGTGAGGGCGCCGGTCGCCTTGCCCGCCTTGGGGCGACTGACATCTGCCAACTCCTGCCTGGGAGTTGCGTGAGGGCTGGGAGGGCTGGTAGTGCCACCAGCACCGGCAAAAATTAGCTCAATTCAGCACGGGCCAGGGTGACTGGAGCTGGGGGGGACGACCGACGACCGCCGAAGACGGGGACAAAGACGGTTACCGGGGACTGTTACCGGGCTCCGGGGCCACCCGGGGCGACGGTTGTGGCCGATGTGGTTACCGCAGGTTGAGCATGGCGCAGTTGGGACGCAGTTAGAGACGCAGTTGGACGGTCCGATTATCAGGTGAAGATCGCGGCTTGTTTGAGTGGTAAATGAGTTGGAGGACAGTGTGATACGACGGATATCCCATTGCAGGTGCAGGTACGTGCCTGACTGTATCGACCAGTATCGGCCCTATAGGGAGGACGAGGCTAAGCCAGAAGCAGAGCGAGGCGAGGCAGGCGACAGTGGCATCAGGGCATAAGGGCATTAAGACCGTAAGACAGCATGGCATGGCGGCAAGGCAGCATTAGGGCGAAGGGGTAAGGGCGAGGCGTCGTCCATGCGAGAAGGGGGCCGCCAGCTTTGGCGGTGGTGGTGACGGTGGTGGAGACAAACGGCTCAAAAAACAGGCCACCGATAGGCTAAGACAGTCTAAGACAGGCCTAAGACATGCCTAAGACAAGTGAAGGCAAGACCGGTCCTGGCGAGGCGAGCACTGGGAGGACAGAATCGAGAGACATGTCGAGTATCAGTCGGACGGAGGACGACAGCGAGCTCTAGAACCCAAAAAATTGTCCAATGGGATGGCAGAATGCAGGTCGGGACACATATTTAATCAGATCATCAGCGCATCGCCAGCTGGGCTGGATCGACCCCAATGGCCAGCCGATCACAGACTTCCTCTGGCCACCAGCCGTGCGATGCGTGGGATGTGAGACAAGTCAACGATACCATCGCATCCCGTCAAGCACTCCGGAGGTGAGACATGTTTTTGACTGTTTGACATGTCAAGGGGACAATGACGGAACCGGGGCCTGGATATGGGGACATGGGCCAATAGGCGCTGCTGGGATGGTTTGGACGGCACAAGTTGAACGGCATGGCCTGGCCGCGGAGGCTAAACCCCGAAGCGGAGACTCCACCTCTATTGCTCCACTCCGCCTTGAATTGCACCCAGAGCAGTTTGCAGCGACAACGGCAATTAGTAAAGCCGCCGACTGCGACGGCCGTGAAGGCATTGGGTGCAGCCGGTACAGGGTACAGGAGGCGTGACAGTAGTGGCGTAAATGGCGGCGGTAGTGGCGTCAGGCACCAGACAGGCGATAAGCGGTATTGATACGACATGAGCTTGATTTGGATGCACCAATGGCACTTGGCACGTTGACCAGTAGCTATCAATACTGAGTGGTACTGAGCAGTACTCTTGGTCTGCCTCGGGCCATTTGTAGTGGTACAGGTGACGACTACCCCATTTAGTTTCTCAACCTCCGCCCAAGTCTTCCACAGCCTGAGTCCAAGTCTTTCACAACCTGCCCATAGTCTCTCACAACCTGCCCAAGTTTTCAGAAACTCAACCCAAAATCTCTCACAATCTCGCTTTCTTCTCAGTCTACCCAGTCTACTCATTCTACTCATTCTACTCAGTCTCTTATCCCACTTTCTATTCTTGGATAAGGCTCGAGAATAAAATAATGCAGAATATATGTAGGCAAACAGGCAATGCTAGGCGCATTCACTATATATTACTATCTAAGTGTAGTCTAGGCTGTCTAAGCTGTAGTTTAAGCCTTGTATCGGCATAGACCAACTCGCCAGTGACCAGTGCACTCATCAGAACTCACCAGAACTCACCAGAACTCGCCAGCCCGTTAACCCCTAATCCCATCACGTCAGCCCCCGCACTTAGCACTCAGTACTCAGTACTCAGTACTCAGTACTCAGCACTCAGCACTCAGCACAGCACCACACCACAGCACCACAGCACCACAGCACCACAGCACCACAGCACCCCTCCCTACTCTATCCCATACCTCCTTCCGCCTACCCCACAGGTCTCACCTCCACTGTAGCTCCACTAATGGCTCCACTGAATGCCTCTGCCTCGTGCCTCTGTCCTATGGCTCTGACTAGCACTGTAACTCCACTCCTAGATCCCTGACGATGATCCTGATACCCTAATACCCTGATGGCCCTGGTGGCTCCTTCGTGGCTCCTTCGTGGCAGTGATAGCGACCCCTCTGGCCCCTGGCTATGCTGTTCCACATGACCTCACTGTGACGACTAAAGACTGAGAATGTAACCATGATCGCCAACCACCCTTGCTCACCTGGCGGTTCACCTGATACGCCACATAGTCATAAACACTGCATATAGTCTGAACCACCAGCTTGCGTACCGAATGCTCCAGCAACACAGTCACACCAGTCACTGCGACTCAGTCTCTATCTCACAGTCCGTCGCCCACTGCCCCTTCGCCCACTGCCACCTTCGTCCACGAGTCGTCCCCAGCCTGTCTCTCATTCTTACTCATCCCTCACGTGCGTGTCTCACAAGACGCCACCAACTCCGGCGCTTACATCACTCGCACGGCTTGCCCCCGGCCGCGATAGCGATAATAGATAGATAGTGATCTGACCCAACATTTTGGTCCTCACTTAACAATATTGACCGAGCTACAATATTGGCGGACGTTGAGTAGCGACGGGGATGTCCGAACTCAAGATCGGTTCCGAGATAGGGCGGGGGTCCTTCGCCACCGTCTACAAGGGCGAGTACAACCGCCGGGCCGTGGCAGTTAAGAGTGTGCTGCGGGCCAAACTCAACAAGAAGCTACTAGAGAACTTGGAACAAGAGATTTCCATTCTCAAGGACATGAACAAGCACCCTCATGTGGTGGCGTTACTAGACTATCGCCAGACCAAGTCGCACTTCCATCTGATTATGGAGTACTGCGCGTTGGGCGACCTGTCGTACTTTATCCACAAGAAGCGCGAGATTTCGACGTGCCTGCCGCTCGTGGCGTCGCTGTTTGATCGGTACCCGTCGTCGCATTCGGGTCTGCACGAAGAGCTGGCCCGCCATTTCCTGCAGCAGCTTTCAGAGGCGCTGTCGTTTTTGCGGTCCAAGAACCTCGTCCATCGCGATATTAAGCCCCAAAATCTGCTGCTGTGCCCTCCGGCAAAGTCCAAGCAGCAGGCGGACGAGCTCGGGTACGTGACGGGGCTATGGGAGCTGCCAGTGCTCAAGTTGGCGGATTTTGGGTTCGCCCGGTTCCTGCCGTCAACGTCGCTGGCAGAGACTCTGTGCGGATCCCCGCTTTACATGGCTCCCGAGATTTTGCGCTACGAAAAGTATGGCGCCAAGGCCGACTTGTGGTCGGTCGGGGCGGTTCTTTACGAAATGCTGGTGGGAAAGCCCCCCTTCAAGGCCGCTAATCACGTCGAATTGCTCGCCAAGATCGAAAAGTGCGACGACTTTATTACATTTCCTGAGGTAGTGGCCCAGTCAACGTCGGCCGAAGTCAGACGACTGGTCAAGGGCCTGCTCCGCAAGTCTCCTACCCAACGCATCTCGTTTGCCGAATTCTTCAACGACCCCGTCGTCAAGGCCTCTGTCAGCGATAATAACATGGATACCCCTCTAGATCGGTCGAAACTCGACGAGACCCTGTTCATTTCCGAGTACGTCCGCCCTGGGATTCAGACAAGCCCGTCTCCGGGCACTTCGTTAGTAGTCCAGAACCCGCTAGCGCGCCCCGAAGCGACAATTAGACCGCTGCAACATGGCGATGGTCGCGCCGACGTACGCGACGACAACAGGAGATCAACTAGCGATGCTCACGCTGACGGGCGGCGAGAATCCCAGCGCGAGGGGTCTAGCGGTAGCAGATCTGGTTCGTCGTCACCGCGAAAGAAGCAGGCTGGGTCGACACACGAAGACGATTACGTGGTAGTGGAGAAGCGGACGGTAGAGGTGAACGCGTTAGCAGACGAGCTGGCTCGGTCGCCTACTGCCACGGCGGTAGCGCGACGACGGTCTTCATCGCCGTCGATTCGCGACCGTCGAAGCTCAGTGTCGTATGGATCGTCGCCCACGTCTGCTCTCGCACGCGCCCTGTCGATGGCCTCGGCGCGTCTGTTTGGAATCCGCACGGATCCGTTTGGTGGGGGAGTCAGGACGCTGGCAGTTGCGACTCCCCCCACATTACAGCAGTCGCTGATTCCGGCAGGGGTGGATTTGGACGAGCGCAAGCTCATTCGAGAGCTCGACGGGCTGGCGACCAAGGCAAAGGTGATTAACCTGTTTGCCGAGGTCAAGCTATCGCAGCTCCTCCCCGACGAGGAGGCCATCAATTTGTCGGCTGACACTGTTATCACTCTGTCTGAAGAGGCGCTTGTTCTCTATGTCAAGGTGCTGTCGTTGTTAGCTCGAGCCATGGACCGAGCCGCAGGATGGTGGAGGGTGAATGAGGACCGGGGCGCGTCTTCACGCCTTAACGAGACCGTGCAGTGGATTCGGGATCGATTTAACGAAGCTTTAGAGAAGGCAGAGTATTGCCAATCTCTTAGTGAGTCGTATCAGGACCCTAGCACTGCTGCGGGAACCGCCTCTGCCACTGTTGGAGCTGATGCTGGATCAATTGGGCATCGCACTGAGCCGGTTTCTGCGGTCAAGCTCATATTCGACCGTGCACTTGAACTGTCTCGGGCCGCCGCGGTGTCAGAGTTGGACGAGAAGGATTTGGAAGAGTGCGAGGTGTCGTATGGAACTGCAGTTTGGATGTTGGAGGCGCTGCTCGAGGCACCCGAAGAAGACGCTGACACGCTCGATGACGAGGACAAGCAGCTGGTCAAGAAGTTCATCACGTCGATTGTGGAACGGTTGTATTCTCTTAGACAAAAGATGGATCGACACAAGGCCACAGTGGCCGCTCCAACTCCCTCCGGCTCCGCAGGGGTTGGCATTGTTGGTTCTCCGCGCGTGAGCTAACTGGGAGAGGGATTATTTATTTTTGCATTCACAATTTTTTTTTTAGCGATGGAGCTAGGTTATATCTAAGAGGAGCTTACGCGCATACCAACCGAGAGTAATGGGGCGTATATTAGTAGTGCGTAGTAGTAATGGGAGTGACTGTGTAAACGGGCGATGGTTTAGTGGGATGACTTAATAGGGATGGCTCAGCAGGGATGGATGAGGTCAGGTTGTAAGCTGATTAGGGGTTCGGGCTATTCGGGGTTCCATGACGGTGCGAATTCGCCTAGTTTGTTTCAGGCCAGTCGTAGTAGTGAGGTGTCTCAGACATGCACAGAAGCCCTGGCGATCATGTCTCAGATTGACTAGAAGGCCCTTGGACGACAATGGGAGCCTTTATTGTCCAATAGGCCGCCTATTGACGAAACCGCGAACCGGTTTATTTAAGGGCACCACAGGTGATTTACAACCTCAGGAATTTACAGCTAAATCGAATATCACTCCTAAAGTAAGGCTTGGTGGCCCTCGCAACAGCGAAATACCGTCTCTACGAAACGAGCATTTTAATCAGAGACTCCTCGTCAGTTCCGGCCAGTTCCCATGTAATTCAAATAGATTCGCACAATTGCCATATAAAAGTTGAAAGAATGAAAATCTTGGCTTGTAAACTTTGGGAACTCAAGCATTACGCATGTCACGAGAGCAGCATTCCTGCTCAAACGCCGACTCAGCTTGCGGTAGGGTCTTTGAGCCTACTCCAATTATTAGGCGTATATTATGCGGTAATAATTTTGTGAGAAGAACATTGCGGTATGCAGCCTGACTGGAAGTCCTCACTCAGAAATTTTTCATCGCCATCGCAAGAAGTGCAACTTGCCCATTGCAATTCCATTCAATTTCCATTCGCAATTCCATTTGCAATTTCCAATTGTATTGTCAGGTCATGGAACGGCATTAAGAGGCTCCTGTGTACCATAACACCAGCTAAAATTAAGTATGCTGAAGGAAGATTTCAAGGAATTGGGCCGATGATTCGGACACGTCTAGTTTTGGCGCCGGCTATCTCTACCAATGGCATAGCACATTGCCGATATTGCTGCCTCAGATATTCCAAAAGTCTAGAAGCACAGACGACTGCGATGCAGTCGGAAGACAAGTCCTTTGGCAATTTCGAATATGCGTCGAGGGTCTTATAATTCCTAAACCCATACTATCGCTGTATATGGCTAATTGAATATCTGTTGATCCAGCGGATTGACTCATTTACAAAGTGGAATCGCAGTATACGGGGACAAGACCCAGCAGCTGCTTCAATTTCCGCCTCTGACGTGACCTTCGAACGCGAATTGCACTCCGAGATGGCTAGCGCTTTTTCTCATCTCTAAGGATTCGATGGCTCCGGAATCGTGCAGGCGATGCCGATATCTGAGACATGTCACGTGAGTAACGGTAATCGAAGAAAGCAGACAGTACGCGCAAGCTTGGGAATTTTTGGGGAAAAAGCTGAGCTGCTATAATCTGCACAACACGCACGCGACGCGTCCCCTGGGCACCCACAGTTCCCGTTACTTAGTGCTGTAGACACTACACCATACTCTCCCACTCTGGCGGCCCAATCTGGATATGGGGCTGAAATGCGGCTCAAATTTTTTTATCGGCAAAAAGCAAAAGTGAAAAAAATTCCAAAAAAAAAAAGAATAAGTACGCAGAGATTTCTTCGTTTCCCCCAGCAACTTACACACAACAATGGCTAAAGGAGTGAAGAGTGGAAAGGCCACTAAGGCCAATGATTCTAAGGCGAAGGTGTCTAAGGCATCAAAGCCTGCTAAGAGTACTAAGAAGTCCGAGGCTAAGGCTGCTGCTGCCCTCGCTGAGCTGAAAAAGAAGGAAGAGGAGGAGAAGAAGAAGAAGCAAGAGGAGAGCGAAGACTCGGACTCTGATAGCGATTCTGATTCCGACTCTGGCTCTGACTCCGATTCCAATTCCGATTCCGATTCCGATTCCGATTCCGATTCCGATTCCAGTTCTGACTCTGACTCTGAGTCCGAGTCCGAGGACGAGAAGGAGACCAAGAAGGAGGTGAAGGCTGAAAAGAAGGCTGAAAAGAAGGTTGAGAAGAAGGTTGAAAAGAAGGTTGAAAAGAAGGTTGAAAAGAAGGTTGAAAAGAAGGAGGAGTCTAGTGACAGCGAGTCTTCTGACTCTGACTCCGACAGTGACTCTGACTCTGACTCTGACAGCGACTCTGACAGTGACTCTGATAGCGAGTCTGAAGATGAGAAGCCCAAGAAGGAGGCCAAGACTGAGAAGAAGGTTGAGAAAAAGGCTGAGAAGGAGTCCAGCGACGATTCCGATTCCGACTCTGATTCTGACTCTGATTCTGACTCTGACGAGGAAATGAAGGAGGCCAAGGCCGACTCTGATGACTCTGACTCTGATTCGGACTCTGATTCTGATTCTGAGGAGGCAGAGAAGTCTTCGACCAAGCGAAAGGCCGAGGACGAGGGAGAGTCTGAGGACTCTTCCAAGCGAGCAAAGACTGGCGGAACTCTGTTTGTTGGCCGTCTGTCGTGGAACGTTGATGGCGATTGGCTCAAGCGTGAATTCGAGCACCTCGGTTCGGTGGTCGATGCCCGAGTCATCTTTGACAAGGCCAGCGGCAAGAGCCGAGGCTACGGATACGTTGACTTTGAAGATGAGACTGACGCCAAGGCTGCGTTGGAAAAGATGCAGGGAGTCGAGATTGACGGCCGCCCAATTAATGTAGACTTTTCTGACTCCAAGCCCCAGAACAGCGCACAGTCTTACAATGCTGCCCGAGCATCGAAGTTTGGGGACTCCCAGAGCCCTGCTTCGGACACTTTGTTTGTTGGTAACTTGTCGTTCACCGCTGACCGTGACGAGCTCTTCAACATGTTCGCTGAGCACGGAAACGTCATCTCGGTGCGATTGCCTACCCACCCTGAGACCGAGCAGCCTAAGGGATTCGGATACGTCCAATTTGGTGCCGTAGAGGAGGCCCAGACTGCCATTGACGCCCTTAATGGTGCCCAGTTTGGTGGCCGACCTATGCGTCTGGACTTCTCCACTCCCCGTGATGGACCCCGAGGCAACAATGGTGGCCGAGGTGGTGCTGCTGGTGGCCGAGGTGGCCGTGGAGGTCCCCGAGGT
Organism: Blastobotrys peoriensis; assembly: GCA_003705735.3. Taxonomy (NCBI): domain Eukaryota; kingdom Fungi; phylum Ascomycota; class Dipodascomycetes; order Dipodascales; family Trichomonascaceae; genus Blastobotrys; species Blastobotrys peoriensis. The sequence continues at coordinate 125,630 of PPJJ03000022.1, read as the reverse complement.
GGTGCCCGAGGAGGCTCTCGAGGGGGCTCACGAGGAGGATTCGGAGGATTCCGAGGTGGCCGAGGTGGTGCTGCCACTGGAGCTAACCGAAGCGAGGTTGAGTTCAAGGGCAAGAAGATCACTTTCTAAGGCTTACGAAGACGGTCCCAATGACCAATTTTGCACAAAAAGTTCATGTATTATAGTCTGTTTATGTTAATCGTGCGAGAGCACCTCATTCTATCTTTAATTTTGGTTCATCATCAATCATGCTAGCTACTTGCCGTGGGTGTCTATTAGTGCTTGATGTCAATTGACTCCACAATGTCGCCTCCCAGAAGCTTGATCTGGTCGTAGACCGAGCTCTTGTTCAACGTCACGTCTTCCTCGCTCGAAGGGAGGGTAGAGTAGTTGAGTGACACCTTAAACTTACGAGGGGCAAGCGTGTCGCGGTGGAACACTACTCCAATGGCGTTCTTGCCATTAGCGGCTGCCGACGGTGAATAGAACAGCACAATTGAGTCGCCGAAACTGTCGCGAAGGTCCGCTGCAAATGCGTCCACTACTCGCGACAGCGTGTCAATCGTCTTCTCCAGCGGAGGGAAATGCTGACCCAGGTTGCGATACGCCGGCTTGGCCTTGGCGTATAGGGGGTCCCGAGTGTGTATGACAAAGTGGTAGTCAGTTAGCGAGGTTGCGAACAAGTCCTCGGCATTCTCCGGTTCAATTGTGGTAGCGGCGCGAGCGAGCGCCGTCAGTCGTGTCGCAACAAGCTTGCCAGTGTCCGATTTGGGCAAAGTCTCGGTCCATACAATACCAGATACGTCGACAAAGGTGCCAATGAACTGGGGTGCCCGGGTAAACGCCGGATCCTGAGTGCGAAAGGACGCGAAAGACGACTGCAATTCCTTGTATTGGAGCGGGTCGCTGCGGGTCCCGGTAATGTCGGTGAGAAGCTTGTCGACAGTGTCGGTTTCAATCTTGTCTGAGATTTGCTGTGTCAATAGTAATGGAGTCTCTCGCCAGTCCCATTGTGCCAGCAATTGGATTGTTCGGTGAAACCCAGACACTGGCGTGGCCGGCGGAACATAGGGGGCAGAGTTAAGGAAAACTGATACCACTACTAGCTCAATTGCCTCAGGAGTAAACGAGGATGACAGCAGCTGCGCCGAGAACCACTGCTTGACCAGCCGGATTGTTCCTGACAACGCTGGGAATTTGAGCGCCAGGCGGTGCACAAGCCGCGAATGTACAACGGCGCCAGAATACTGCCGCTGGTACAATGGCATTGCTAGTGGAGCAGATTCACGTCCCCTCAGGATTTCGTCTCGCTCAGTAGCGACTCGCAGTCGGAACACGTATCCCTCAGGGCTCTGGACGTGCAGGAACCCAATTTCGGCACCGACACTGGCCTCCACCCCCACAAACGATACATAACCCTTGAGTTGTTCGCTCAGTTGTAGCAGAAACGCCGTCTTGGTCTTCTCAAGGGCGCCTAATTCGTCGGGCCATTTACCTGTGGTTTCAAATTCGACCAACCCCAACCCAATTGTGTCGTCAGAATCAAGCTGGAACGGCACAGGTTCGTCAATTGCTGCGTACCGCAGCGAGGAGGACGCCGCAAGCACCGATTTGACCCTTAGCGGCCCATCCACCTTTTGCAGCGCAGTTGCTAGCTTCTGGAACGCATCATACTTGGCCCTGAACAGGCCGGTCCCATAAATCGACTGAGACTGGTCGGCGGTAGGGAGCTGGTTGATCAGGTTAGAGTAGCTGGTCACGTCCAATGATGCGCCTGCATCGCTCAAGTGCCGCTCAATCAGATACTCTGCGATTGCGTGCACAACTAGCCGGGAGTGGTGTGCTTCCCACACTACAGACTCAGTGATTGAGCCGTCCTGGAACCGACGCAGGTCGCTCTTGGGGCCCCAGAACCGCCTGAACTGCTCACTTGCTTCCTCGTCGTCAGCCGACGGCCCGTGCGTGACCAATTTCTCACTATGCTCAGAGTCTAGGAGGAGACCCAGTACAATTGGGCCCTTTTCTTGCGCTGGCAGTCGTCTCGTGACTTCAAACGGTCCAAGTGGGCTACTATTGCCGTCATTGATGACTCCGATTTGCTTGACTCGGTCCCCAAAACCCCGCGAAAGCACTCGGTACAGCTTGTCGGAGAGGAAATGGCGATACGACTGGTGAGAAATGCGCTCGGACCCTGAGAAAGAACCCTTAGAATACGCAATTGAAAGCACAGTGTCAAACCGCAGTTTGGGGTCGGTGATGTCCTTGATAAAGATGGCATCAAAGCGGTCCACAACTACGTCGTTCAGCAGGTCAGATGTCACTGCCGCCTCGTGTTTGAGCAGATTGTAGGATGCCGGTGACATTGCGTGCAGAATGTTGAGATCGTAAGTGCGGTCATAGACACCGCCTGCGGGCACGGATTCTCGAATTGCCTTGTCGTTAAGCGTCGTTTTGTCTCCTATTGTAAATGACACTCGCTTGTCGTTAGATGCCAGGAACCTCAGGGTGGCCTTGAATAACTGGTAGCTGGAGTACCCGGTCATTAGCACTCGCTCGCCCTTTGAGCCTGGCTGGAGCAGAATAGCCATCAGCATTGCAAATTCAAAATGGCCAAACCCACCGCACCGGAGGCTGGAATTGAATCCTCGCTGACGCAGCCAGAGCCGGCCCAGCTTGCACGCCTCTTCAAACCCGGCCGAACTGTGGCGCGCTCGTTGCAAAAACTGAGCATATGGGCGATACAGAGAGTCGACAAGGATAGACGAATTGTATAGAGGGGTGGCGGTAGGGGTGGACTGACCGGTAGCAGCGGTGGCACTGGAGTTGTCGAGACGGATGCAATTGCGAGAAGGCCCTAGTTTGCGGGGGACAAACAAGTCGCTAGAAATGCAAGGGATGATGTTGATGTGAAGTTTCGGGTGCTTCTTGCCAGTATCAATGCGGATATTTGGGCGCAGTGGGTCCTCGTTGAAGTACTGGTAGTGCAGGGGGCCGAATCCTGCTTCTGACAGGGTCTTCGCCAACATGGCACAGTAGAAAGCGCGCTTATGGAAGTATCTGTAGTTGAGATAGTCCTTTGCCAGGAACAGCTCTGACGGCATTTGCACAATCACGTCTACACCGCTGCTTTCGGGCTGGCGCACCACTGTCTTGAGTGAGAACGACCCGACCACAGTCATATACTCCGGAGTCACGAATCCAAGCTTGTATTTTGAGTCGTGGGGAGGTCGTGGATCAGGATAAGGGATTGCAATATCTTTAGAGAACAGCTCCTGGGCTTCTGGCACCGAGAACCACTGGGCCGCAGAGCTTTCTGGGGTCTTTGCTTGTTCCCTTGGCATCAGAACCGAATGAATTTTGTGCAGCAGTTTCTCAACTCTTGAGATTTCCTTTGCATCGATCTTGAGCTCGGACAGCAGTTCGTCGATCTGAAGCTTGAAGATGTTGGATTTGAACAGTTGAGAAGTCTCTCTTGCGATCTGGACGTCCTGAGCCGCGATCCCAGCCGAAAATTTAGACGAACGGTGAACCACTTCAGGGTTTTCGTCGTCCTCATCCTCATCTTCGTCAGCGTCCCCTTCGTCCTCTTCAGCGTCGTCCTCTTCAATGTCGTCCTCGTCACCGTTTTCGCCATTCACTCCAGTGTCGTCAACCAGTGGGGCCCTCGACTCAATCCGAGATTTGGTCCGAGTTTCAGGCTCAACCTGTCGTCTCTTTGGCGCGTTATCAGCCAATGCGCTCTTACGCTTCACCATTGGAGCTATAAATTAGACGAGACAGTGGTTTTCAGTGATCTGATCTAAGATTTTTCACTGCGGCTTGAATTTTTTCAGTGAAATTTCAAAAATTAATTCTGAGACATGAAAAATCGGAGACGGATAAACGACCAGTCTGGATGAGAGTGCTAGCAAGACGGCATTGCGTCTATAACTGAGAGAAACGGTGTAGGAAGCCGCAGAGCAGGGCTAGAATGATCACACTAAGAGCGAAGTATCACGTTTGTGCTCTGGTTGAGTGCAATTGTCGTTGTCTCAGAGTGTGGAAGTAACGGCGGTGATAAGATAAGGGGCTTATGGCGGCCACCGCTGGCGAAGGCAGAACGCAGGCGATGAGACTAGTTACAATATATAGAAATTTAGCAATACGTCAATGGACACATAATGGCTTGCTACGCTCAGGTATTGGTGGCTATCATTCCGGTACACTTCCGGCGGTAACCCCAGTACAGAGTACTCAATTGGCAAGCAGACTTGATTCTACGAGCAGGTGCTCTCGAGGCGGCCCAGCTCGAGCAGTACTGAATCGGTGAGCCACTGGTGAGCTCAGCCATTGGTCAGTCATTAGTAGGCTATGGGCGGCCAGTGTCTGCCGGAGTATTTCGAAAACCAGTACAATCTGGCCCCTTGAAGACTGGGCCGTTCAGAATGCTTGAAATTGCCATCAAATCATGCCGCCGACGGCTCTACGAGTTGCAAACCAAGCGGACCGATCTCGGTCCGAGCGTGGCTGAAGAGAACATTCAGTACAGTAACTGTACCGTTCAACCTCACGCAAACTCAAATTCACGCCTGAATTACCATCGTACCACCAGGTATCAGCAGACGGTCATACCCTACGCCGCTTCGCGACCGCCGCCAGTCCAATCCCTTCAGTCCCCCCACTCCCTCCGTCTTCTCTTGCCGTCTCGTCTCGCCTTTCTGCCTGCCGAGTCGGCGATTTTTCACTTTTCCGCACAGCCGCATCACCAAGCACCAAAAAAAACCAACAAAAAACCTCGGCTGCACTCTTTTGGCAGCAGCAATGTTGAACAAAGTCCAAGCTATTCGGGTAGCCCGGCCCTTGTGGGGTAAGTTAGAGCGGTTGGCCCAGTGGGGGTAGAATTCAGGTTGAAGAGGCAAGCAATTTGCGGTAGTTTGAACAATTTGTGGGTTCCGACTCCGGATTGTCCCCCCGATGTTGATGGTGGCGCTAACCAGTATTGGGAATTCGCAATGCCGCCAGTATAGGCCCTCGCCCCGTAGCTGTCTTAGCTCCGTTTGCTCGCGTATCGAATGGACACGTGAGACTGCACCGATTGTATGCTACTGAACCCAATCGAGACCGGGAATCGACAAAGACGGAGACTACATTGGACTTGAAGGCCAAGAGCGCCGGCCCTGACAATGCCACAACCTCTGCGGGTGCTGCCAGTGCTGCCAGTGCTACCAGTGGCGCTACGCCGCCGCCTACCACTCCGGTGGTTCAAGAGAAAGGATCTTTGTGGGATCGGGTCAAGCATGAGGCCAAACATTACTGGGATGGTACTAAGTTGCTTGGATATGAGGCGCGGGTGTCGTTTAAGTTGGCATTGAAGATGGCGGCTGGGTACGAGCTGACCCGACGAGAGCACCGTCAGCTTAAGCGAACGCTTCAAGACATTGTCCGGTTAGTCCCGTTCTCGATGTTTGTGATTGTGCCGTTCGCAGAGTTACTGCTGCCGGTGGCTCTCAAGCTGTTCCCCAACTTGCTTCCCTCCACCTACGAGTCTGACAAGGAAAAGAAGGCCAAGTCAAAGAAGCTTCGAACCACTCGAGGCAACGTTTCGTCGTTCCTTCGTCAGACTGTCACCGAGAGCGGGATGGCACTACCAGCCAACATCTCTCCTGAGCAGCGAGACCAGTTTGCCAAGTTCTTCAAGCAGGTGCGGTCGTCTGGCGACCACCCTTCTAAGGAGGAAATTGTGTCAGTGGCTCGATTGTTTAAGGATGACGTGGTGCTGGATAACTTGTCTCGTCCTCAGCTGGTGGCCATGGCAAAGTACATGAACCTGCAGCCATATGGCACCAACGTGATGCTGCGATATGCGATTCGACATCGAATGCGGCAGATCAAGCGTGACGATCGAGCAATTGACTATGAAGGCGTCAACTCGCTTTCGGTAATCGAGCTCAAGATGGCATGTGCGTCGCGCGGAATCAAGACTCACAATGTCTCTCCAGGCAAGTTGCGGGACGATCTCAACACCTGGCTTGAGCTCAGACTTCATCAAAAGGTGCCGTCGACTCTGCTGGTGTTGGGCTCGGCGTATACCTATGGTGAAGTAGACTCCATTGAGTCGCATTATGATGCGCTGCTGGCTGTGCTGAGCGCTATCCCCGAGGAATTGTACCATGAGGCCGAGCTTGAGGTATCTTCCGAAGCTGCTACCAACAAGCAGCGATTGGAAGTGCTTAAGGAGCAGCAGGAGCTTATCCAGGATGAAAACAACGAGGAGGCTGAAAGCGGGCATATCATTCAAGTCAAGGACGATCTCAGTTTAGAAGAAGAGGGTGAAGTGCCGGAGCCTTCCAAGGAACAAAAGGAAGCACACCAGGAAGCTGAAAAGGAGGCCGAAGCTGGCGTCAACAAATCTTCTTCTTCTTCGTCGTCGTCGTCGAACCCGGGCTCGGCATAAACATGTATATAATCTCGCATGAGGAATAATTTATAGACATTGAGGGCGCTCTCTTACGCTCAAAATTAGCTAGTGGCACACCCACACGCGCTGTCGCTGGATCTTGTGAAGCTAGTTTTTGCCGGTAGATCCAAATCCCCCGGCACCTCGTTCAGTGTCCTCTAAGGACTCGAGGACCTCGACAGGAGGGTTCACAATCTGCTCCAACACGAGCTGGGCAATGCGGTCGCCTGGGGTGACTTTGAAATCGTCCTTGGAGTGGTTAAACAGCATCACCTTGACCTCGCCTCGGTAGTCAGCATCAATGACCCCGGCGCCGGTATTGATACCGCTCTTGACTGCGAGTCCGCTGCGGGGAGCGACCCGGCCGTAAGTACCAACTGGCACTGCAATTGCGATTCCAGTGGACACCAGCCCGCGGTCCTGGGCCTTGATGACGGTTTCTTCGGACGCGTAGATATCGTATCCAGCAGCGAGAGCCGACCCTCGAGTGGGAGCCTTTGCAACTGAAGAAAGGAGCTTTACAGCCAGGGTTTGGGCGGGTGCGACGGTCATTACGGAGTCAATATCGAGCTTTTGGCGCTTCTCTTGGGCAGGTTGAGGGGCAATGATTTGGCGTTTTTCGTCAGACATAAATTGCAAGCTGTGTAGTAGAGATTGGATTTTTCACTTTAAGTATTAATTACGCGCGACCGCGTTTTTTCAGCCGCCCGACTCGATGGATAGCAGCATAGAACGGGGACCAGCAGGGTAGAGAGCAGAGTAGAGAGCAGAGTAGAGAGCAGAGTAGAGAGCAGAGTAGAGAGCAGGGCAGTAGAGCATAACAGTGTGAAAACTAGAAAGCCGCAATGACAGTGGAACGATACTTGCACTTAACAATTAGCGGATTGCGTACTAGCTGTACGCTGAGTTGAGCAGTAATAGGCAGCCAATTGGAGCAGACCGTATTAGCTTTCCACTCTTCATGCACTCCTCATGTTAGTAATCATAGCGCTTTGGCAATTGGTAGCAACGGAGCGAAGTACTAGGCAGAAATAACTGCAAATACAACGTAACTGCAATTGGCTGTCAGGACCCAAATCCCTGGCCCCGTGCCTTGTCTGGTAGCTTATCGCCGACGCGCCGACGCAGCTCGCTCAGTTATCCCCGACTGCAGAGCGGCTGTGCGAGTTTAAAGCCGACAGCTGACAGTCTACTCGCCGTACTACGACCCGGCCCACTGCTCCACCATGTCGTCTTCGTACGAGACGCTGGATACTGTCGCATCAGTGGTCACGCTGATTGGCATTGTGTCGGTGACACTAAGAATAAGCATAAGCAACATCCGGTGGAACCGCCGAGATGAGCCGCCGCCGGCCTCGGGCTCGGGCTCGGGCTCGGGCTCGTCGTCGGACGCTACAGTGCTGCCTGGACCTGGCGAAGTGAGTCTGTCGGATATCCCCGTGTCGGCGTTAGAGACGATTATGAAGGACGGCAGCTCGGAGATCCAAGTGCGTGCCAAGGCGCTGCTCAAGGGCTTGTACATCCAGCCCGAGGGACGAAAGATTGCGGGCCTGCTGCAGCACCACATTTCAGACCCCAGCGTTAAGCGGCGGGACGAAGCGCTCATGATTATGCAGGGCCTTATTATCGACGAAGCCGGGGCTGGGCGAGTGGAGTTCTGCAACGAGGACTTTTGTCAGAAGTTTGTCGAGGGCCTCTTTGAGTCAATTGAGTCCACGGCAAGAGCATCGCCCGAAGAGGTCATGTATCGGCGGAGCGCACTCAAGTTTGTGACCGAGCTTGCGGATTTAGGGGAAATTGTGCGAACGGGGGCCCCAGTTGGCGTTGGGTATGTGGGGCCGAACCCGAGCTACCTTCCGCCGTCACCGAATGCTCAACCCCACCGATTCGCCCTACTCCGCCATGGGCTCGCAGACTTTTTTGTCCAGTACGACCGAGTGGCTAAGGTCGACCCCCACCTCCCCAGCCTAGACGAGCTCACAGACCCCACCGGAGAGCATTATCAGGCGTGCTACTGGCACGTGCTGGCATTCATTGCATTGGAGTTTGAGATTCTTCACTGCGACGTGTTCCCATACCACAAATGGAGAGGGCGGGTATGGCAGGACCTGCACCAGCTCATCACCATCAGCAACACCGACTACCCAGATCACGAGTAGGGTAGGTGGGCGCCGAGCCAAGGAGGGACACCGTCACAACCCAGAGTCCAGAGCCCACGTGACTCAGTTGCTACAAATACTAACATAACCACAATTGCATCTGCATTACTAATTGACTACTTGCGCTTCGCCTTTTGCTTCTGCTCCCTCTCTCTCCCATCCCTCTGCTTTGCCATTCCTCCGGCTTTTCAGCGGCCGTTTCGCGCCCTCCACGTGATTCGCTGAAATTTTCATTTTTTTTTCACGGCTGAGTTTCACGCGGCTTGAAAAATTTTGAAAAAATGCTTAAAAAAATTCACCCAATTTTTTCTTTCTTTCTTTCTCCACCGCCAAAAAACAGAAAAAAAAGTGAGTCCAACTGAACTGCAACTTCTACACCTTGCAAACCGCCTGCTATCAACAGCTGTGCACCTCACCTCCTTTACAGTACTAACCTAGATGTCTGCCTCCGACGGAACTTTCCCCGGTGCCATTGGTATCGATCTTGGTACCACCTACTCTTGTGTGGCTACCTATGACAACGCAGTTGAAATCATTGCTAACGAGCAAGGTAACCGAGTTACCCCCTCGTTCGTCGCCTTCTCTGAGAAGGAGCGATTGATTGGAGATGCCGCCAAGAACCAGGCCGCTCTTAACCCCAAGAACACTGTGTTCGATGCCAAGCGATTGATTGGTCGTCGATTCGACGACAAGTCGGTCCAGGACGACATCAAGTCGTGGCCCTTCAAGGTCGCCGACGCCAACGGAAACCCCGTTGTTGAGGTCGAGTACCTCGGTGAGAAGAAGAGTTTCTCTCCCCAGGAGATCTCGTCAATGGTCCTGACCAAGATGAAGGAGATTGCCGAGGCCAAGATCGGCAAGAAGGTCGAGAAGGCCGTGGTCACTGTGCCCGCCTACTTCAACGACTCTCAGCGTCAGGCTACCAAGGACGCTGGTGCCATTGCTGGCCTCAACGTTCTCCGAATCATCAACGAGCCCACTGCTGCCGCCATTGCCTACGGTCTTGACGCCGGTAAGACTGAGCAGGAGAAGCACGTGCTCATTTTCGATCTTGGTGGTGGTACCTTCGATGTGTCGCTGCTGCACGTCCAGGGCGGTGTCTTCACCGTCAAGGCCACTGCTGGTGACACCCATTTGGGAGGTCAGGATTTCGACACAAACACCCTTGAGCACTTCAAGACCGAGTTCAAGAAGAAGACTGGTGTCGACATTGGAGACGATGCCCGAGCCCTTCGACGATTGCGAACTGCCGCTGAGCGTGCTAAGCGATCGCTGTCTTCGGTCACCCAGACCACTGCCGAGGTCGACTCTTTGGCCGGTGGTGAGGACTTCAGCCTCAACCTGACCCGAGCCCGATTCGAGGCCATCAACGACGTCTTGTTCAAGTCCACTCTTGAGCCCGTTGAGCGAGTGCTCAAGGACTCCAAGATTGAGAAGTCCAAGGTCGACGAGGTTGTGTTGGTTGGAGGATCTACCCGTATCCCCAAGATCCAGAAGTTGCTGTCCGACTTCTTCGACGGCAAGCAGCTTGAGAAGTCCATCAACCCTGATGAGGCTGTCGCCTACGGTGCCGCCGTCCAGGGTGCCATTCTCACTGGCCAGGCTACCTCCGACGAGGCCCAGGACCTGCTTCTGCTCGATGTCGTTCCCCTTTCCCTCGGTGTCGCCATGGAGGGCAACATCTTTGCCCCCGTTGTGCCCCGAAACACCACCGTCCCTACCATCAAGCGACGAACCTTCACCACTGTCGAGGACCACCAGACCACCGTCCAGTTCCCCGTGTACCAGGGAGAGCGAGTCAACTGCAAGGAGAACACCCTTCTGGGAGAGTTCGACCTTAAGGGAATTCCTCCTTTGAAGGCTGGTGAGCCCGTTCTCGAGGCCATCTTCGAGGTCGACGCCAACGGTATCCTCAAGGTCACTGCTGTCGAGAAGTCTACTGGCCGATCCGCTAACATCACCATCTCCAACGCTGTCGGCAAGTTGTCGTCGGACGAGATTGAGAAGATGGTTTCGGACGCCGAGAACTTCAAGGCTGCCGATGAGGCCTTCTCCAAGCGTCACGAGGCCAAGCAGCACCTTGAGTCGTACGTGTCGTCGATTGAGGCTACCATCACTGACCCTGGTGTCACTGCTAAGCTTAAGCGAAACTCCAAGGACCGAATTGAGACTGCTCTTTCGGACGCTCTTTCCGCTCTTGAGATCAACGACGCCTCGGCTGACGACTTGCGAAAGGCCGAGCTTAACCTCAAGCGAGTGGTGACCCGGGCCTTTGCTACCCGTTAAAATTGTAAATCTCTGTAGACGTTATCATAATGTCATGTAATAGGAGCTAAAAGACAACAAGGTTGGACAAGGATAACAAGGAGGAGGACATTAGAGGGATGTGAAGGGACATGATTCATTGATTATCATAATTCGTAGCTGCATTTTTGCAAGTCGTGGATTCATTAAGTGGGGTCTTCAAGGCGCCGGGGGTGCGGAGGGTTGAGGAGCTGGAGGTGCAGACGGTACTGCTGGCGCTGACGCATTTCCAAACTCAGAACTGTCGTCGAAATCCGGTTCTGAAGGACCAAATTCCGGCACCGAGGGCCCAAATTCGAGCTCTGTGGACTCTGGATCAGGCCCTTCTCGCTCGTTCAGAGTCAATGGGACCTCTCGGTGCGACGGGACATGGTATTCTCGCTCATCAGGATATGACGGCGCCAGAGGTTCCGCTTCGTACATTGGAACGTCTTCGTCGGGAGCCGACACCAAATTCTCTAATCGCGTTCGCTCTGCCTCCATCTTGTCGCTGGTGCCGTGGCTGCGTCCTGTGCTGAGGCCAATAGGCGCTCTGGGTCTGCTGGACTCGCCAATGTCTTCTAGAGGTGCCGACGGCCCCGCGTGGTTCAGCAGTCTGGGTGCAGATGGCTCACCAAAATCGCCATTCTCTTCTGGCTGAGACGGCAAAAGCGTCTCTTCGTGATACCGCAATCGCTCCTTTTCGGACTGCTGCTCGACCCGGGCCGCTACTTGAGACGCCATGTGGTCATAAGAGGGCACTGACGCCGCCGAGTGTAGCGATCTCGTAGAGCCCTGAGATGACAGCGAAATTGAGGTGTTTTCTGCCGCGAGCCCCAGAGGGAATCGCGAAGTCGATGGTGAAAACCGCGACGCAGAGTCTGAGGAGCTGTGGTGGCCATTACCAGCGAGTCGTCGAGGAATTGCTGCCTGTTGAGACCGCTCAGTGCCAATGACGACGCCTGTCCACAGATTTACAATCCCCCGGCGAGTCCTGAGCTTGTCGGTATCGATAAACCCGATCTTTTGGTTGTTCTGTCGCGGCTCTTCGGCCTTCTTCATTGACCAAGTGCCAGTGAGATTTACTACTGCTTCGACGCCATATTGAAAAGAAATGGCTGGGTGGCCTCGCGAGGTGGGGAAGGTGTCTGCGGGGACCCGCAGACTAGTAGAAATCACGGCTGTGAATGTGGTGGGGTCGGTGTATAAAGGCGACACAGTCTGGGCGATATCTTTGCGGAACGTTTGAGGCTCCTGGCCCTCGGCAATGACCCTTGATACTCTAGACAGAGTAATAATGACGCCCGATAACGCGCGGACATTTTGGATATGCTTGATTGTGAGTTTGACTGGGATGGCCTCGCCCCGCAAGTACCCCCTGGTCGGGATTTCTAGATTGACTCCAATTGAGCCGCGGACCTTGCGTCGTTTATGGACTTCGACGGCGATGCAAACTGGAGATGGGTTAGGCAGAGGGCCCACGTCGACGGGGCAGACTAATGAGAAGGGTTTGTGTGAGGTGAGGACGGGGGTGGCCATTGCGCCGGTGCGAATGCAGGTTGCGGTTAGCAGGTAAGAAATTGAACCGCGTTCAAATTCGATATTAGAATAGAGGCCTTTTTTGGGGAGTTCGAATTCGAATGCAAAGTAATGTTCTCCGCGAGGCAGAACGAGGTCGTCGGTGTCGCCCGTTCCTGTCACAGAGGTGCCAGTGGTGGCGCTGGTGGCAGTCGCAGTGGTGGATTGGGTATCAACTTGAGTGGTACTGCTGGATTCGGAATTCGATATGCTGACTGAGGATGGGCGATTTCGACGCCATTTGAATCCAAACCCTGATTTTGGGGTCGAGTCGGGCCTGTCCAATGCGCCACCACTACTGCTGCCTGTACTCCGAGGCGCGATGTCTTGGCCAGCGGTATCGGCGGTCTCTATTCCAGCACCAAGTCCGTTTGTGATTCCGCCAACGCCGTCGCCGTCGCCTTCGCCCTCGGCCGCTACTGTGTTCTCAGCAGTCGCGGTGGTCACAGCGGCGGCGCGCTCAGCTGCATCCGCATCAGCTCGATCCCCGCTTTCTCCCACATCGTCGTGCCCCCACAGTAATATCCGATCCTCAAAAAGCGTATGCCTAGTCGTCTTGCCCTTCACGAGCGGGTTCTTTATCGCCACCACTCCTACCAACTGGCAATCGATAACTGTTACCTTCTGATCCTTCGGCAGCACCAGCACGACTGATCCCTTGACGATGCCGCCGGGAGACAGCTGGCGATGGGGATCGTCCAGGTCAATGTAGAACGACTCGGTGCCCTGCCGGCTAATTGTAGACCCCAGTAGCGGCCGGATCTTCGAGATGGTCCGTCGCATCACCTCCGTAGTCGTGTGGCCGGGGTTGATCTGTGATCGCGACGAGGTCCACCGGCAAACTTCGGATGATTTCGGGCGAAAATGGGGTAAAAAATACCGGCTATTGTCTGGATTTTGACATAAGAAACGTGACCGGTGATGGATCCACGGTGATGGCAATCGTCGGCTATGAAACGCTCGGGTTCTCGGTCGGTAGTAGTTGCTGGCCTTGGCTTAGTCTGCACTTCCCCCTAACCGCTACCTTGGCACTGGATGTCAAGTAGCAAGTTTGATGGTTGGAGACTGGGACTGAGGCTGAGAGAACCGGGTGTGGGGGGCCAAGCACAGCAGGAAAAGTAGGAAAAGAGGAGTTGGAAATTGGAAATTGGGAATTGGGAGTGGGGAATTGAGAATTGAGAATTGTGATTGTGATAGGGTGAAGGAATGGATAGGACGGGATTGCTAGTTCAATGGCTTGGGTTACTGCTGTACTTATACGGTACAATGTATACGCCTACGGTTTGTATAGAATTGCTCGGATATGCCGCTTCACGCCTGGATGTATTCACCCGAAACGCCGGCCGGTAGAAGGCTGTTTTTGCAAGTGAAGCAGGTGGTAAGGCAAACGGCGGGCAGAAAAGTTTAAGTGGCAAGTGGTGGGGGGAAGACAGTTGTAGTACGGTAGGGGGTGTATTTATGGAGAGGTAGTACGGTAGTAGTAATGCTAGAGGTGGTAGAGGTGGTAGAGGGGCAGAGAAGGTAGAGAATGGAGAGACGGTAGAAGGCAGTGATGGCAGTAGATGGTCGCCGCGGTAACCCGTCACTTGCACCAATAGCTACCTTGCCAAAGCTTATCTGGGTATATGAGATAGTGATAGTCTAACCCGCCCATGTCTCAGTTAACGTTGGGCGTTAGCGATGGGCCCTCGGCAGTTGGTAACCGAGGGTGAGGGACCGCTGCGACTGCTGTACCAGCGGTACAAAGGATTGGTACTTAAACGGGAACGCAGCAGCTCTGGTCTCAGTGCGTCGAGTATATTATGATTGGAAGTACAATGAATATTGTCTGGTTGTCAATCGGTAGCCGCTACTGGTAAGATGTGGGACCGGCTGCAAGGTATCTGCGGCTATCGGGAGCGATGAGGAGGCAGTTATGCAACTCTATAATAGTGCCAAGAGCTGAGAAGAATTAAGGCGTACTATGATGTGAGGTTGGTAGTGAATATGGACCAGTACGTAGAAGAATTATAGAGGAGGAAGAGGAGTAGAGGAGCGAGAGGAGCGAGAGCCGGAACACACACCGTGGATATAGTTATGGTATAGATTGGCAATGTAATAAAGGCAAGCGAAGGACTGGAATAGAGATGAAAGACAAAGCCTGGATTGAAAGATCTAATGTCTATAGCGTGAAGAAGCGCAGAAATTGAATAGGAATTGCAAGAGATTGCTTAACACTACTTAAGGCAGACGCTAGCAAAGCAATTGAAGGATCCAAGGTGAGTCCAGCGGGGCCAAGTGTCTAGCGGGCCTAGCGGCCACAAATTCAATTCTACCACTATCAGTATGAAGTAGCGGCCTTACAATGCCATATCAAGGAGCAATGCAGAATTGCAGTGACCGATGCCAATGGTACTGAACATAGTCACTGCGGAGACAGCTAGTCATCGCACCCGCAACAAGCGGGGGATCATCCCTGCAGCCCCGAAACCATGGACACTGCAGACCGTTTATCGTAATCGCAGGCTGGCATTACAACTGCCGATATCACCAAGTCTAAGTGAGTGCTAGTGCTCGCTCTGGTGCTAGTAATTGTGAGGGGGTACATCTTTATTGGATATCTCTGTCATTGCCCACTACTTGACTGGGGAGTCACAAAATAACATTTCGCTGGCTCTTAGCTACTACCCCACAAACCTCTGTAAAGCTGACGGGGTGCCAATGCAGTCGCAGTCAATCCTTCCACGGGTGAAATTATTGTTCCCATTCAACAGAATGGAATTGAAGTCTACAGTCCATCCGTCAATAGCACTTCCACCAGCAGTAATAGTACTACTAACAGCACTGGCAACTCTACTGGGTCTGGCAGTGGAACGTCGGCGACTGCTGCAAACGTTGCCTCTACAATTACGCCTCCGCCGGTGCACTCATTGCTGGATTATCATTGGCAATTGCCGCTTTCAACATGTAACAGTTCTACTGTCATTACCAAACATAGTCAAGTATTAGAATACGAATAGCATATCAGTGCATCACTCAGGAGTGGATACGAATAGACTTACAGCCTAGACGCAGTGTCAGAGTAGAGCATCAGTAGCACATAGTGGCTCGCCAGTGGTTCATCGGTACCCACCAGTCACCTATGGCTTATCCGTGGCCCATTAGCAGCTAGACCTCCTCGGCGTATGCTTAACGATAATTCAACTTGGCATGCATTTTCCGCGCTCTAGATGCATGTAGCCCAGATTACCAGATCACCATACCGTTTCCAAACCAAGTACGCCTGGCTGCATCTGCAGCCAAAGTTGCTAACTGCACATCACCACTGCAGCGGCGCTCATTGATCTTCACGTATTGCACTGCAATGGTATTAGGCTTCCCCTCATTTCCCCTCACCCTTTGGAGTCCTGCAGAAGCATACAATCAGTAGTGTAGCAGCATCAACATAGTGCATAGCAATCTCAGCATAGCATGACAGCAGAGTAGCAGCATGGCATAGCAGTGTATCGGCATAGCGACGCAGTAGCAGGCATAGCATGTACCGCAGCTGGTATACACGCGTGTATTGCCATGGCAAATAGTGGCTCGTGGTTCCTCCATTGTGGTACTGTACTCAGACTTAGTCTATCTCCCTATCTGACTATCAATCCATCATCATGTCGGTACCAAATAAATTCGCATCGGTACCAATGTTTTGTAGCAAATCAGTGTAGTCGTCATTTGTAAAATCCACCACGTCGTCACTTCCTCGAGCCGCTGATGATGCAATTGATCCTTGCGGTCGTGCAATGGACATTGTGTCCTCTTCCTCCTCTTCTTCGTCGTCGTCGTCCTCTACTTCCCAAATTGCGACTCCTTCACCTAGACTCATGAACCGCTCGATCTGCTGATGGAGCTTACGAAGACTAGCCCCAGCAATCCCCGCAGGTACATCCTTTTTACCTCTTAGGCTCTGGGCATCCTCTTCATCCGGCACGGTCTTCACCAGCTTATAGATATACCAGTCCTCCTGGCGGCGAGGGCTCTTGATGCTGCGGTTCCGGGGGACCGTCTCAGTGACGATTATCAGCGTCGAAATCACATCAAGCATGTACCCAAACGTCCCCTGCACCTCGGCCAAGTCTAGCTCGTCAAGGAGCACATTCAGGACCTGAGTTGCGCCAAGTATTTCGCACCCCAACGTAAGAACGCCTGGCCGGTACCCGGGCGGTCCATTGACATGGCCCTGCTCCACAGATTGCACCCAGTTGGCGAGCGCACCCACGTGGTCCTTGATTTCGTGGGCAATGCTGAGCGCCGCCGGGCTGATTCGCTGTAACCTTCCCGACACGTATGGGGCTAGCGAGACGATAATCTGAGACGCAACGTCGCCGGTCTTGGTGTTCAGCTCAGTCAAAATCTCAGTCAGGTCGTCTGCAACTGTTGTCAGTACTGTTTGGTGGATTCGGGCAGCATCAGATGAAAGGCTGTCGGCTGGTGACACGATCATTTGTACAACCCGCAACGTCACTTGCAGCGTCGACGACCCTGGACTCCACAAGTCGGTAAGCAAAAACTTGAACGCGCCTACCAGCGTGCCGAGCAAAAATGGCTGCAAAAAGTACTCAAGCCCGCCCTTGAGAGTGTCGTAATCAATCACCTGTCGAGAGCATGCGACAATTGCCTGCTGAAAAATGAGCGGCGCGAGCCCAATAAACTCTTTAATTGACGATGACTTCATGAGTTCATCACTAATGCCACCAGTGTCAAACAGGCCCATGATCCACCCTCCGAGCAGCTCTCGGCGCTCAGAAGTCAAGTCTTCGAGCGAAACTACGTCCCATGATCGCGTCGACGACACAATTGAAGCGCAAAACGACGTTGTCAGAGCCTTCTGGCTCCGCAAGCCCAAGTGACACAGCTCTAGGTTATACCGCCGGTAGACGAGGTCAATAAACACCAAGGTACATCCGAAATCAGTATATGCGTCTTGGAAATTGAGCTCCTCGTCGTCTTCTCGCCAGCTGTCGAGAAACTTCACAAGCGGGGAGATAAGCTGGGTCGGAGAAACGTGTAAAAACATCACATCTAATGCCGCCAAATTGGCTCCTAACGCCTGGCATACTCGCCGCATCGTTCGTGATGCCTGTGTACTGGCCAGTTGCGCAACCAAATCCGCTAATTCTGTCGCAATTCGTTCCTGTCGTAACCCTCCTAGTTCCTCAAACGTTGTTAGCAGTCTAACCACCGTGCTGTCGTCGTAGCCGACCATTTCTACATCCTCCTGCTTAATTGAGTCAAAGATTTCGTTGATGCTCGTCTCCACGCCGTCAAAGAAAAGATAGTCGCCGCTGTCGCCACTTCCACCACCGCCTGCTCCTCCATTGCGGCCGCTGGCTGAAGTGCTGTTTGATGCTCCTGAAGCCTCTGGACCCAGCGCCTTTTGAAGCACCGCCTCGTCTATCAAGTCTAGTGATATACAGCTGTTGAGAAACTCGCGCCGAATGTCGGAGGTAGTAGCAGGAAAAGACGAGAACATTTCATCCAATTCGTCACCGCCACTAGAAATACGGAGCAAGTTGACCGTACCTCGGTCAAGAGCCGCTACCGGTTGGCTGATAGCCATTGCCAGCTGATTAGGCTGGAGTCCAGCGACCCCATTTTCGGTTCCCGTCACCAAGTGCTTGATAATTGGCGGCAGTCTTTTGAGGATGAAGCCCTTGGCGATGTTTTGGAATCGCAGCGGATCCTTGCGAAAGAGCGTGACGGCGTACAAGTCAAACGCAGCGGTCACAAGGTTTTTGACCACGGATTTGAGTGGGGTGTGCCGCAAAGTGGGTCCAAGCTCGATATCGATAAAGGGGCGGCCTTGGACCCGGCCAGAGCTTTCTACTAGCAAATGCTCGAGCCATAGCAGTGTCATTAGTCGGGTCGGTTCACTTGGAACAGGGTCAATAGCGTTGGAAGGGTTATTGTTATTGGTGTTACCAGGAAGGACTGGGAGAGGTCCTGCTCCAGAGGACAAGTCGACTATGGACTTGAATGCAGCGTTGAGTCGGCCAGCGAGATAGCTGTCTCTTTGGTGGAGAGATTTTACAAATCGTAACAAGGGGTCGTGAAATTTGGACTGCATAGACGCCGAGCTTGCAAGCATTGCCGCCATCTGGCCACCGCGAGCAAGTCCAAGCAGCAGGTATCCAAACACAATTGGCTCAGAGGTCGTCGGCGGCACAGCGGACGGCGCTGTAGACGAAGCTGTGGAGGATCCTGCCGCAGTGGCAGTCGCAGCTGTGCCCTTGGCCGAAGACAGTACCGTTAGGTAGTCTGTGAGCTCGGTAATGACTCCACGGCACTCAGACATTGGCGGGGTGGCCAGCTGATCTAGTCTCTTTGTGAGCAGGGTGAGGCAGTTCAATTCCATTCGCGAAATGGGCTTTGGTGGATGGGCCTCGTGGGCGGTCTTCAAGTATCGCACAAACTCGGCTAAACTGACGACAGTTCGGCCGTATCCATCATCTAGAATCAGTTCTGTCACGTATTCGCAAAACAGCAATTCGCACGCTGAGTCGAGTGAGTTCGTATTAGAATCAGCAATTGCAAACAGCGTCGTCAGCACCGTACTGGGATCCAATTTGAACGCGTCAGTTAATTGAGAGCATAATTTGTGATACTAAGTTAGCACAGTCGTCGATTGCCGCGGGTCAGGCGTGGGGGGTTCACTTACTAATTGCCCGCTCCAGTGCTTTCGAAGCGCGACTATTGTCAGCTTCTGCAGCTTGTCTTCAGCCGACGAGACATGGCCATTAGAGGTCATTCGGGCTGTCTATGGTCAGATTCTGAAGATTTCAGCGACGAAGAGACCATGTCTTCAACTAAACTACTCGTCATAGTCGAGTCCATGTTGCCTACCGGTTGACTAGGGGGAGGAGGCGAAGTGGGGAGTAAGCAGTCTACAGAGTGGCGTAAGCAAATTACGGGAGGGAGTCAGAACACTGCGGCAAGGAGTAAGCAGCCAACCAAGCAGCCAAGTAAGCAGCCCACCTAAGCAGGTATCTAAGAGGGTAAGCAGACTATTCGATTTGAAAGACTCGGTGTGAGCAGAATATCCAAGTAACCAGCGTAAACAGAATGTCCAATTAATTGCGCTAGACTAGCGGGCCAAACTTGACTGGCACTAAACCCCACGTGCACCGAGCAACGACTACAGCTAGAAACGACTTGCAAGAATGACCAGTCCTACACCAATGCTAACTCCATGTATTACCATAATTCGTAGATGTCATCAACCCCATAGGGCCCTAAATGGACGTACCGCCCGATGCAATGCAAATACAACTTTTGAACCCAGTTCCAGCTCATCTAGAGCCTGTAGAGCTGTAGAGCTGTAGAGCCCATCCAGAACTCTGCTAGAACCTGTCTAAAGCCCATGTCTAGAGCTCGTCTAGAACCTCAGTGTCCAGTTCCTCACCGTCTAGAGCTCAATCTCCAGTTCCCGGTCCGTTCCTGCTCCTGCTGTTCATGTCCTGAATGTCAAGTTCTTGCCCTAGCCCTAACGCCGCGACGGCGTCCGGTTGGAAGGCGGCGACATGCCTCCTCGAGGAATGCTTTCAGGGTTTGGATGCTTTGATCCAACCGTAGGAATGCCTACAGCAGTTGTCTTGCCTGCTTTTGACAGCGCATAGTCGCCTGAATCAAAATATTTGCGGTCTCGTAGCTTCTTGTTTAGAATTTCCGATTTTGATGGCAGCTTCCCATACATTCGGTACAACCGTTGTTCTTCTGAAGTCATGCCAGCCATTATGACAATGACGGCCAATCAGTGATTTGTGTATCGGGGCCTATTCTGACCTATTGTCGTTGGGTAGATGGTTTGGCTCTGGCTCTCTGGCTAAGCTCCTTGATCCTTAATTCTTGATCCTTGATTCTTGGTCCTTGGTCGTGGCCCGTGCTGGACTGTAGTTTGTTCGTTATCGTCCTTGGGTATGAACCCCGTAGCCTCCCTATATAGTATAGTGGCCCACTAACTGCGGTCAACGGCGTCACGTCCCAGGTTACGTCACTGCAGGGCTCAGGCGAACCTAAAAAGTCGCTCGGAACTAGTCGGAGTGGGCGGTGGCGTGAGAAGGCTGGGCAGCTGAGGTAGGCAGGTTATCAGGAAAATCAGAGCAGGACCCGCTCTACAATCACAAAAACACTAAGGCGCTGGTGCAACTGAAATTTCACGGCCTATTTTTCACTCGAACCGGCAATCGTCTTTTATACCTTTTATGCCTCTGGAACTCGCCTTGGTTCCCCTCTCAATGCTCGATCAGATAGCAGCTGTAAGCTGGTGGCTTTTTCGCAGTGGGCTCATGCACAGTTATCACCGGTAATTACACTGCCGATCGGTTGAGGTCACGGGGAGCGCCCAAGTGGAGACAAGAATGGAGGAGAGGAGTGGAGGCAGGAGTATAGAGGGTGCAGAGGGAAGAGGGGAGAGTGAAGACGAGGAAAAGCTGACATGTAATAGTAGATGGGCTACTAAGAGGCTGAGTTAAGAGCTACTAATGGACGCTACTAACGCCAATATGGGCGTAAAGTGCACCAAAGAAATGGGCCCAGGTACGAATTTGTCGTAGACGTCGGTATCATTTGAGTGCAAGACGCACTATTCTACGGCCTTTGTGTGGCTCAAAATTGCTATCTGCTGCTACTGCATGCAGATATTTTTACTAATGCGCGCTGAATAGACGTCCTGGACATAATATCCCATGTCGATCTAAATCCCGTAGCGGGGAAGTTTCACTGCGACCTGCGCAGGGCCGACCTGCCCAACTTAGCAGGACGACTATACTGTTTTCACCCGCACCACCGTGTAGACAGAGTCGATGGCAGAATTGGGCTGGAAACCCTGTACCAGACGGTGGGTGGTCGATCAACCGTCCGGTACACAGTGTTGGGTTCGGGGATTGCATGTTGTGCGCTAATAGATGCCGGCGGTCCCGGGTGCCGGATGCCGGATCCCGGTCATAAACTTGGATCCGAACCCCAACTACCGTTGGACGCCTTATGCTGGACTGGGTATGTGTAAAAGCAGGAGGCGGCGATGAGTATAGCAACTAGACAAGGAGGGTGAAGAATAGAGGAATAAGGTGTAGGTTGTGTAGCGTGTAGAATGGTATGGTATGGTATGTGTATGAACTGTATTAGCTGTATAAACTGTATGAACTGCGTGAACGTGGTGCGGTACTGTTCACTGTCACTGTCTGTCACTGTTCTGTGCTGTGCTGTGTTGTACGGACTGTGCAGCCAGCTTTGACTACCCTAGTGATTATTTCATTGGTTTCAGTTCTGCCTCTTCCTCTCCGGGAACCACACATCTGATAACACTGATAAGGTTTGCTTGTCTCAACACTTGCCAGGGATTAATATTGACGCATCACGTGGAATTGAGTCGCTTGTAACAGAGTTGAGGAGTTGATTGAATACTTGCAGCGGTGCTGCCTTATGCTGCCTTCTGACTGCTGCTTTAGTTGTGCTTTTCTGCCTGCTTTTCTGCCTGCTAATCTGCCTGCTAATCTGCCTGCTAATCTGCCTGCTAATCTGCCTGATACTCTGCCTGCTATTCTGCCTGCTACTCTGCCTGATACTCGCTTCTCTACTGTCCCGTGCTAGTCCCCTACTAGCCTCCTGCTCCGCGCTGCGCTTACGTACTACTGCCCGGTACATGATTCACTGCAATTGCCACTCTCTAATCGCTCTAATCGTGGCTGCGCCCATACCTGTATTCTGTGTCCTGTAGTCCTGTATTCTGTGTCGGTGGCGCCGCGCCCGCACAAGATGCAGCCAAAAATCTCGCTGCAGCCTCCACCTTCCGGCCTCAGCCACAATCTCACCGCCACACAAATGCCGGCTGTCGGTCCGGTCCGAGGGGAAGTACAGTGGTTGGTCACGCACCGAAGATCAGCCCAGTCTAACCGGCCATTTTGTCTTCGCCCAGCCCACCGCCTACAGCCTATAGGAGCTCCACGTATGGCTAGCCGCCGATGACATAATTCAAGCGTGTCGCTGACCTCAGCAGACACGGCTCAACAGATTTATTATTTTTTTTTTTTTGGCTCAAGTGAAAAATATTTAGTGGAGAAATTTGCAACCTACACAGTACCCGATTCCAAAAACTAATTGCTCAAAATGTTGATTTTCAAGGTATGTTGCCACGGTCTGAGCTGATACCGTGCGCTCGGTCTAGCTCTGCCTATGCTGCTTGTGTCGTTTCTAACTTTTAGGACGTTATTACCGGCGATGAGATGCTCTCTGATGCCTATGAGCCCGCCCTCGTCGACGACGTGGTGTACGAGGTCAACTCTCAGATGATCAACGTCAAGCCTGGTGCTGATGTCGATATTGGTGCTAACCCCTCTGCCGAGGATGCTGACGAGGCCCTCGAGGATGGCGTTGTCTCCGTCAACAACGTGGTGTTCTCGTTCCGTCTTCAGGAGACTGCCTTTGACAAGAAGTCGTTTGTCACTTACATCAAGGGCTACATGAAGAAGGTCAAGGCTCACCTCGAGACTAAGGACCCTGAGGCCGTTGCTGTGTTCGAGAAGGGTGCCCAGGCTTACGTCAAGAAGATTGTTGCCAACTTCAAGGACTACGAGTTCTTCACTGGTGAGAGCATGGACCCCGATGGAATGGTCGTCCTCCTCAACTACCGTGAGGATGGAACCACTCCTTACCTCGTTTTCTGGAAGCACGGTCTCAGTGAGGAGAAGATCTAAATTAGGCCCAAGTTTTGTATCTAAATTTATATACACTAATGCGATTTGCTCCTAAGTGCTGTGGCCGGGAATTGCTAACTAGAGTGTATAGCGACATTGTCTGGCATTTTGCGAGTTCAAAGTAGTTGCCAGAGTAGCTCGCAGGTCGGCGCCAAAATGTGGGAAGTGGGCAACCGTATTAAGCCAATTGTCCAATTGCCTGCGCCAAACATCAAATATCAAGTCGCAGTGGTCGGCGGTGAGCTATTCTCAGGCTGATTCTAGCCATGTCATTCCGGAGTACGATGTGCTGTGAAACTAGTTCCATTTCATCACTACACATCTCATTGACGACTCAGAAATTTATTGCCGGTTCGACATGAGTGAGCAATTGAATTGTATGAGAACCAAATCAGAGCCACTGAGGGGATTCCGAATTGGGATTTCAACTATAATGGGGGCATTCGTCAAAGTGCCCGTCAATTCCAGGCAGCGACTGGTCTAAAAGTGCATCCGGTCAGACAGCAATTGGTCTACAGTGCATCAGCGAGATGTCTGGTCAGAAGGCCGCGTTTGAGCAATATTATACGGCCCATTGTTCTCTACCTTGTCGGGTCCTCGCCATTTGGTCTAGAATCAGACCCATTGCATCGCCACGTCTGCCTCAATCTCGCCAGTTCGGCCTCCCCGTAATCATTTGGATCATCACAGCCGGCCCCTTGCCAGCAAGCAGACGTTCTCGAGTGATATTGTTGGGTCAACATACTCTACTAGTCGAACGTCTTCAAACCCTTGATTCTTAAGCGCAACAATCCTACCATAGTCAATGATCCTTCGCGCCATCTGCCCAACCCTCTCCCGTTGGTCAAAATTCAGGCCGCTCTTGTCCTGGACGTCTTCGCGACTCATATCAGGACGAATCCCGCACACTGCCCAGGATGTCATTTTCGAAATGCTTTCAAACCCTTCGCGGTCGATGCCTTTCTTCCCTAGCCATTCCCGGCCCTCCTTCGGGTATGTGTGGTAGCTACAGAGTTGGCGGCAGCATAATGCAATTGCAATCCCTCTCACCTTGTCAATCCCACTCCCCAATTGCCTCAAGCTGGCCAATGTAAGATCGGTAGCAGCTCCACAGAGATGCTTAGAAACTACACTCATGCTATCGGTATCGTCAAATCCAAGAGTGCTATAAACTTCTGGGCCCAATTTTAGATCTTTGATATCGATTTTAGTTCGTACCACAGTTGCCTTGGGACCCGGTAGTTTTGCCTCATCTTGATCCTTCACAATCTTTCCATCAAGTTTCATTCGCGGTCCGGCTCGATCAATGAGCCAATGCTTTTGCCCTTTACTACCATTACCGTCGGAGCCTTGTAGACTCATAGCCTGCGCAATGTACCGTGACAATTCACCGCGCCCACAGCCAAACTCGGCGACGATTACCTTTGGATCCAGAAGGTCATAATGCTTCATGTGTGCAATCAACGACGCTTGTTGAATTGCATGCTTTTGATTTTCGAGTTGGCCCAAACGCCTCTCCAATGCTTCGTCCTTTTCCACCTTTCGCTCTGGTAGTAGTGTCTCGAGGCCGGAATAGACTTCCTCAATTACTGGAATCCATTTTTCGTAGTCAATCTCATGCGAATGCTTGGACTGTGGAATCTTTGCATTCTCAATGCTCTCGATATTGATATTCTCGGCATACCAGATATCAGTAGGCTTCTCCAAAGCTTTTGTAGCTCGGCACTTTTTGATATGGCGGTCAATCTGATCCTTCCATACGCTGTGGCTAGGATCCAAAGGGCACACAACCCTAATTCTGGTCGTTTTTTCGTTGCCGTCCACAAATCGAACCAAATGCTCGGCACAATACTTTTCAGCTGGGTTTCTCGTCATGTTGCACTGTCGTCGCTTCTGCTCCATGTAATACTGGCATCGGGGCCGTGATCCCGCCATAGGATTGATCTCGATATTTGCTGTCATCCTCGAATTAGACCTTGGCTTATCTGCTTTCATTGTGGAATATTTCAAAACAAAACGATCGTTGCTTCATCCAGTGGAATCAGCTAGGAGAATTTGATTCAAGATGCAAAAATTGAAAAAGTAAAAAAGCTTCCTTGCCAGGGGTCGAACCTGGAATCTTTCGATGTGACCGATCGTAGTCGAACGCCTTGCCATTGGGCCACAAGGAACTGCTTTCTGATTTTTTTCGAAATTCAGCTATCACTTGGTTTTTTGAGCCGCACATCGCGAGACTCAAAACCTTCAACATTTGTCTCAATCGGCCAATCCGTCTGTTTATAGTGAATTTCTCTAGTCCATGCTTCAATTCCATCCATACACACCTGTCTAAATCTCTAGAAGCCTCACCATGGCTTTAAACTTTGTAAAAATTCAGCTTTTCTTTATGCATCCCTCTGCAATTGCTTATGATGGCAATGGGCAAATACTAGAAGCCTTAAGCAGAACCGAAAATTGATGTGTCCATGACTATCTCGTCATACCTCACCAATGCTCGCGGTACCGGTATGTAAATTGATCCACTAGCGCACCTATTCTCGGAGCCTAAGCACTACCCTTACCCGAGGGCTTATCTAAAGCCCGGCGTGGCCACCACTTCAATGCTGTGGGCGGTGCGGTCATTCGCAGGGCCTGCAACCTTAGGTTCGCTAGGCTCGGTTCTTGTTGGCGGATTGCGGCGACCCGTTCATATCTCAGTCCGATACTGAGTGCGTGACAATTTGACATTAATAATGTCAATGGATGCTTCCAAGAGTCTCCAGATCCCACCTCCAATAGGGTTACATCATCAACACTCTATAGACTAGATTAGCGAGATGTTACTAGATTTCCACAAATACTATTATCTCCCCGCTTTGCCTTACGTCCGGTGAATACCATTTTGTGGATTGTCTTCAACGTGCATATATGATCCGAGACATCGATGATCTTGTCTCAGTTACCCCATGCTCTGGCGGGGGTCACACAAGAGGCTAATGAGATGGACACACGGACATTGTTGCGATTGACATTGTGAACAGAGTATTGATTGACATTGTGGCATCATAGATGGGCTGCCCCGCGTTGTGCGAGTTTGAACTGTATTTTGCTTACCCACGTCCTTTGATTTTATCGACCATATAAATAGTAACTGGTTATCTGTCTCGCAAGATATCCCAGATTACCGTCAGTCAGTCAGTCAGCTCTATCCCACCACTCCGTCCCCCCACTGGATCAATATCCAGCGGGGGTATCAAGTTATCGATATCTGCACAAGACGACGATCCGCGGGTACCGTCCAGCCCGCTCGGAATTGCCTCGATACGGGGCCAACGTCGCATTCCCCCGCTTACGCGTACCCCAGTTTCCCGAGATCGGTGATACGGATCATGGCAGGGGTCGGTGGGGGTATCCAAGTCTCGAGGCATATAACAACTGCCAATGCCAGTCACCATTTCACCATAGCTAACAACATTATCCAGCAGCTGTGAAACGGATTTGACATGGCTTTGGAATCCACAGAGGTTGAGCCCAAGGGCCATCCCAAAGATGTCACCACTATCAGCCATCCGGTGGAAGTGGCCGACGACGGTGCCGATGCCGAAAAGCCGCCATTGATTGAAGACACTGTGATCCAAGGGTCGTCAGCCATGGCGGCGGCCCAACTGGCGGCTCCTCCTAAACCATTCAGTCGCAATTCTTGGGAACTGTATGGGATTGCACTAGTGGGGTTGCTGGTAGGAACCATGACAGGAATCGATGAGAGTATCATGGGTAGTCTGTTAGTGATGCACCCGTTCCAAAGGACGTTTGGCGCTGAGGTCAATGGATCCAAAGCGGGTTATCTCACTGCCATGTTCCAAATCGGTTCGGTGTGCTCATTGCCGTTTGTTGGTGAGGCACTGGATCGATGGGGTCGAAAGGTAGGAATCCTTATTGGTTGTCTCTTCGTGGTGTTGGGGACTGTCATTCAAGGCACTTCGCAAGTGCACGGGTCGTTGGGTCAATTCCTTGCGGGCCGATTCATGCTAGGATTTGGAACTAACATTGCCCTGGCAGCAGGTCCCACCTATGTAGTGGAAATTGCCCATCCCACATATCGAGGAGTGTTGACGGCGATGCAGAGTTCAACCCAGAATTTTGGTGGTTTCATTGGCAGTCTGTGCACCCGATTGACAGTCAAGTACGACACCAATACCGCATGGCTCATCCCTATTTGGCTGCAAATTATCCCCACCGCAATCATCCTCGCTTCGCTGTACTTTATCCCCGAGTCGCCTCGATGGTTGTATACGCAGGGAAAGCGGGACGAGGCAGTGAAGTTCCTTACCCATTTCCACGGCGAAGACGATCCTGAAAACCCATTTGTGCAGCTTCAACTCGCCGAATTCGAGGCTGACCTCGATCTTGACGGATCTGACAAGCGATGGTGGGATTACCGGTGCCTCTTCAATACCCGGGCCGCCAGGTACCGTATGCTCAACAACCTTATCTTTGTCACCTGGGGAAGTGTCAGTTCTGGAGGTATCTCGTACTTTGTTGGGGCATTCTTCGCGTCCGCAGGCATCACAAACCCTACCACCGTGCTCAATTACAACATGGGCCAAAACATTCAGTCATTCCTGGCGTCCTTCCTGGGATCGTCTATGTGTGAGTGGTTCGGTCGCCGAATGGTGTTGCTGCCTACCCTAGCAGGAATGTCGCTGTCGTGGGCTGCAGTCGCAGTTTCAACGGCAATGGTCGTCCAGGGCCGAGGACCGGCCGCCGCCAAGGCGGGAATTGCTTTCTACTTCATCTTCAGCGCAATCTACTGTATTGGAATCACTCCACTGCAGGGAATTTACGCCTCCGAATTACTGTCGTACGAGCAGCGAGCCAAGGGAACCGCAGTGTCGAGATTCGTAGTTAACGCTACTGGTCTCATCAATCAATTTGCTACTCCAATTGCGCTGCAGCGAATCGGATACAAGACATATATTATCTGGTCGTGCTGGAACGCGTTTGAGTTTTGCATTTCGTACCTTTATAACGTCGAGACCAAGGGATATACTTTGGAGGAGCTTGACGAGGTGTTTGAGGCGCCCAACCCTCGAAAGGCGTCTACGAAGCGACATCACGTTATGGTTGACAATTCCGGCAATGTGTTTGAAAACGAGGCATAGCTGTGGTCGCTATCACAGCCCAGTCACGATTCCGTTTATAGGTTTGGTTAGCAGTCAGGTAGTTTAAATTTTTTCACAAACTTCCAAAACTCCAAAACTCCAAAACTCCAGAATCCTCCTTAACAACCGTCTTAAGATGAGTGTCTACAAAACTTCTATTTAGTGCCCTCAAGCGCCTAGATTACATTACCCCTCCTATACCACTGCGACACTGTGACAGGTATCTCAAGAGCCCACATAGCCTCAACGGCCCCAATACTACTGACGTCGCAGTAGTATTACCCCACGTCAAAGCCAATTGTAACCTCTCTTCTCGACTGCTGGCTGGCCGTTGCCGAACCCCCTTGACCCCCGCCGGCCGCTGCAGTGCGTGGGGGATCTGCACATATCCCCACCACTACTTAAACCCCAGTCATACTATATCAGTCAGTCCCTTACACGACTAAAGATAACATGGCGGACGATTTGAGAAAAGATCTTGGACAGGTAAGCAACAACAGGTCTTGTTTGGCGCTCTTTGGTTTCTGCTGCTAACCAGATTCTAATTGCGGGGTTTGACGCCTTGACTCCAAATAAGGAGATCACTGAGCTGATCACGAAGCACCATCTCGGAAACGTTATTCTCTTCACTCGAAACGTCAGGGACCCTCAGCAGTTGTTGGACCTCACCGTGTCGCTGCAAAAGCTGGCTAAGGACTCGGGCCATGATCACCCTCTTTTCATTAGCATTGACCAGGAGAATGGCATGCTGAGCCGAATTGGGCCCCCCTCGGCCCCTCAAATTCCGGGCGCAATGGCGCTAGGGGCCACTCACGACCCCAAGAACGCGTACGAGGCCGGCGTCATCACTGCGGAGTACCTCAATCATTACGGCGTCCAGTACACTTATGCTCCAGTGGCAGACATTAATTCGAACCCAAAGAATCCCGTGATTGGGGTCCGAAGTTTTGGAGACGACCCAGAGACCGTGGCTGACTTTGTTTCGGCGGCACAAAAGGGTCTCGCTCAGGGCAAGGTGGTATCATGTCTCAAGCACTTCCCTGGCCATGGAGATACTGCTGTAGACTCTCATCATGACACTGTGCGAATTGACAAGACCCGGGACGAGCTGGAAAAGTGCGAATTGGTGCCGTTCAAGCGAGGAGTCGCTGAGGATGCCGACTCCATCATGATGGCGCATGTGCTGATCCCGGCTCTAGGTGACGACCTACCATGTTCGCTGTCCCCGTCCGCAATTGGCCACCTCAAGAAAGACCTCGGGTACAAGGGCCTTGTGATCACTGACTGTCTCGAGATGGACGCGGTTGCAAAGCCATTTACCACCGAGCGAGGCGCCCGAATGGCTCTGGAAGCCGGAGCAGACTGTATCATGATCTGCCACCGGTTCCACCTCCAGGTCGGCGGACTCGAACAGATGCATGAGGGTGTAGTTTCGGGAGCCATTGACAGAGCTCAGGTGGCTCAGTCGGCGGCAAAGGTACGCAAATTGAAGGCAGAGCGCTTGTCGTGGGACGTGGCCCTCAATACCGGCGCCCACCAGCGAGGTGGAGCAGACATTGCCTCTCAGATTCCAGACTACTCTAAGCATGTTGCTCGCCTCAATGAAATGTACCGTCAGTCGGTAACGGTGATTCGAAAAGCGCCTGACTATAAGTTTGGCGCTAACGACACCGTTGCATACGTGATCCCCAGCAACCCCAAGGGCAATGCTGTGGCGGGAATTATCAACATTCGCACTGAAGTGCGTTTTATCCCACCATCGTTTGAGAAGGCCCTGCAACGCCGAAGCAGCAACGTTCTTGCAGTTGGGTACGAGCCTGACGACGATGTCACCGGACAGGATGCTGAAATTGCAAAGGCCGATCGTATTCTGGTAGTGAGTCGAAACGCTGAGCGACTGGATTTCCAGCGAGACGTCATTAAGCATCTGGCGACGTTTGGAAAGCCAATTGCTGCCATTGCCGTTGACGTTCCTTATGACTACGTTCGGGAAGCTGATAAGTCCATTGTTCCTACTTATATTTGCACCTATGAACCCACTCTGCAATCGTTTGAGACTGCGCTTGACGTTCTGTATGGAGTTCATGAAAGCACAGGCCAATTGCCGGTTCGAATCTAACGATAATGGCCACTTAAGTTAACTAATTTCAGTTTTTAAATAGACCAATTATTCACGCTAAAAGCTGCTATAATTGAAGGCTGCAGTTACATTTCTCTGTAAACATTCAAGTCGCAAGCATGCGGATGGTACGCACAGTACTTTGGAAATATCGGGGCAGCCTGAATCCCGTATGCGACAAGATACTGCCGGAAATTGGCAATTCTCTGCGTCACTTCTCCAGTTCGCTTTTCGCCATTTGATTTGCGATTGCCCGACCACAGTAGCTCTCCCAATGCACTGGTTCGGGGCCAGATTCTCCCTTCAGACACGGTATCGTCCGCCTGCTCAGACCACATGGCGGCCTCGGCCCCCACGATATGAGCTCGCTCCTGTTCCGAGAGCCCATCGGCAAAGTCATAGTCATAAATACGCTGCCACCCTTTATAAGGTCCACACCAATTGCCAGCACTACCTCCGTAATTGAAATTGGGGGCAGACGGGTCGGGGTTAGACTGCACGTCGTATCTCGTGTCGTTGGCGAGGTATCCTCCAAATCCACAATCCAGATACAAGAAATCTGCTGACGACACAATAACGTCGTACCCCAATTTGACGAGACTGTGAACGTACTCAGTGCCATTGTTCCAATTCTGCATAATCACCGACTTTGGAACGTCATTGGCAGCAATATGGCTTGACAGCACTACGTCTTCCCACATGACGAGCCTCTTGTCTTCAAACAATGGCACAATTTTATCGATCCAGTATTGCAAAACATCTGCTTGGGTTCGCTCAGGATCTTCATTGAGCCAGGCCTGAATCTTATCTGAGTACTGAAAGCATTCGGGAATTAGCTCGTCAGCCCCTACATGGAAAAGGTCATCAGTGAATACGGTCTTCAATTCAGCGTAAATTGCTGCGAGGTACTCGTAGGTCTTTGGATACAAAATATCGAGTTCGTAAGAATTGAAGTTGTTTGTGAACTCAGAAGTGGCGCAGGCCATCACCTCCGGATCAAGCTGTTTCCACCCTGAGAATGCATGGCCAGGCATATCCAGTTCTGGCACCACTCGAACCCCACGAACTCGCGCGTAGTCGACGATATACTTGATGTCGGAAATTGAGTACGTCTCTTGCTCCGAATACGCGTCCTTGGCCATTTCCGGGAAAGTTTCCAGCCTAATTGGCCACGACGTTGCGTCAATGATGTGCCAGTGAAACACATTCATCTTGGAAAGGGCCAATGCATCAATGTGCTTAAGCAGAGTCGAAACTGGGTAGAAATTTCGGGCGGTGTCAATCATCAGTCCACGGTGGGGATATAGCGGTCTGTCTGAAATGGAAACTGGCGATTCAATAACAAACTGATGGCCGTCATAAATGACCAATTGTCGTAACGTCTTGAACGCCTGGATGGCCCCCCACACTGTCTGAGCAGCAATTGTCACCACACCATGCCCGTCATCAGCACTAGAGCCAGGTGCCTCTACAGACAATGTGTACGATTCATCGACCCCATGCTGGAGATCTGCTTCGATATCGGCCACTGTAATCTTCAACTCGGAAACGATCGGTGCCGAAGCCAGCACTGTTTGTCCCTCGTCCTGGATACGGTCATCGTGGTCCCGAATGCCTCTAGAGTAGATTTCGGGGCCAATTGGCTCGTACGGTTTCTCTTCAAACAGCGGTCGCCATTTTAACCGGGTGATGTCATCAATAGCATTAGCGTAGGCCGCCGCCAGCAGGTCGTTAGCTGGTGCATTTAGTACGGCGTCTGAATCAAACACTAGTGGGCCACCGTCTCCCCATTGAACGTCAATTGGGGCTGGGAACAACGACGCTGATAACGCCGGTGCTGCCAGTATGGGCAATATCACCAACTGCGTTAGACTGACCATTGTTTTAGGCTGCGGGAGCAGTACTGTTCAGTGTCTGTTGTCGGAGTTTTATCAATCTCCCGAAAATGTCATCCCGCGGAATTGTGTGGGGTCCCGGCGGGGGTCCAAGATGTAACGGTAACGTTAGCCGCCAGATAGGCGGGGTCGGAGAACACTCGGCAGTCTCAACCGGTCTGGGTACTACGGGCAGCGTTATCGCAATAGCTTTTGTAGCCCAGCAACGTTAAGGCTCTGATATAACGAGGGAGCCGCCTGAAAATGTAGCTTGTTGGCCCACTAAAGTGGGGCATGGGGCATGGCACACAGAAGCGGACGCAGTAGGTAATGCAAAGGGAGCCGAATCCAAAGAGGCGTAAAGGATTCCGCTACTAAGAGGGACGAAGCTCTCAAAGGCAGCAGGAGTCCTCTCATTATCCGATTCCATTTTTACTCTCGTTTCAGCTGCCACTTCCAGACCAAAATGTACCGAAATGTCGTGCTAGTCTCTAACGTTGCTTTTTCGGTCAGTGAAACATTCTATGCAGAGATGGTCACTGGAAAGTGTGGGGATGGAGTCAGAGGTCGAAGATACTTGATTTATTAAAGTATTATTGCCTCTATTTCTGACACCGCTTATTCAATCACAGCAAGGTGGTGACTCCTTCGGGAACTCTGTGAACTCTGATGGGTTGCTGCCCGTTGCCTTGAGGATGCTGGTAGGGCGGTGCTTAAAACGGCCCCGAGACTTAGAATCTCAGCAGCATTGCACCATTGTGTGGTTCAGAGTGCGCGCCTTCAGTTGATTGTGGCGGTCGGCGTACAAACTGGAAGACGCTCGGCTTGCTCCAGCTGGCCATATGTCCTCGAACTGATCGCTATACGGGTTGCGTCTATTGGCTATAAGATGGCGGTATCGCAATATCCACGAGAGTGCCAACCGCTGTAGCAGTCAAAATGCAAATCAGTGAATTGAGTCTACGATTTCTAATTGCTGAGCGATGTCTCCCGTCGATGTTCTGGTACATAGGCACGATGATTGACCAGGGACGGCGTGGGAGACAGGATTAAAGGTAGTGCAGTGAACAGGCTGGGGCCCTTTGGATACCGGCCATTGCCGCTAGTAAATGCAGTAATTCCAGTGAAAGCAAAATCAAAATAGTAACTAGAGACAGCTTAGTTGTTTCTGCGGTCATGGCTCCTTTGAACAACACCAGCTATTATGCAGGCCTGAGACATTTGCCGCTGCCATTGCATATTGACGCTGATCTTCAAAATACGCTATTCGAGTTTAGTATCCAATGTGGCAAATGAACGCAATCAGAGTATAGAGGCAGGCTCGGATAGTAATGAAATGATAGCCTTTTCAGATCCGTTCTCTATCCTCTCTGAACGGCTACTCCGTTTGCTTTGGTCGTGTTTTCTCGTTGTCAACTCCCCGCGACTACCAGATTAGGAATATCTGACTGCAGGGATAGATTATCAGGTAGATAATAATTGACTCAGACTGTGCGAATACTATTTAACGCGGCATTCCTGGCCCTTCGGTATTTCTAGTCCCCAATCGACGCAAGAAAGGCACATCTCCGAGTGATCTTCTTCGGTCTTCACACCCTGCCGTCAGTGACAACCGCGCGCCTACGAGCCCTTCACTTCACTACCTCCTCCATCCATTACCTAGCTGGAATACAACGGCGAGCTTAAGACGTGTTGATAGTACTCTCAATTTAGCTCGGCTATATCCCATTACACTCATCGGTGACATTTGCCGGAAGTGCTCTTGTTCCTTTTTCTCTTTCATTGGATGATAGTGGCACTCTTCTCACGGCCACTCTAAGCATTGCCTGGTGGGCGGCTACCAAATCGGCTCCACTTTTTCTAGAAATCCCTCTCCATCCACTCATCTCTTCTGTCAGCTCGCAATACTCCATTACTAAAGCCCGCGTTTCCCCGGCTGCTCTGGTCAGTTCGACTGCCTGTCTCAGTAGTGTCTCAGTCGTGTCTCAGCCCCAAGTCTCATCTGCCGCACCCAACCAGCCAATCATTCAGTCGCCAATCAGCAGTCCGGGAAGTCCACTAACGATTCAATTGAGATCCCTGAAGGCACTCACATATTTTGCAACCCCCTCTAGCTTCTAATTGAATCGTTCCAACCCCCGCCCTAATCTCTGGCCGTCGCCGTCCCTGATTTAACCCCACTGATCTGATCTGATCTGATCTGTGGGCCGCTCAGACTCGATTTGCACGCCGTACTACGAAAATTTCACCCTGATCGAGCAATCAGTGAAGAATAAGCCCCAAGACAGCCTCAACTGACTGCCTACTAACCACTTGGACTGTACCCGCTTACGGCCATCTGCTACCAGAACTCTGAATCACTCTGCTTTTGCTTGTGTCTTGTCGCAATCCGGTAGATAGATCCGGCTGTCACCAATGAGCCCTAGACCTTCCCCAGGTCCCATCCCTCCACCTGGGCCCCCCGGGTTGGAGTTTGCCCATGGCAGGCATCCGTCTGGACCACCAGTTCCTCATATAGGAGTGCCTTTGCCCCCACCTGGCGCTCTGATTCCCCCGCCTCCTGGACAGCGCCCAATGATGCTTGGAGGGGGCAGGGTCGACATGAGCTCAGGATCTCAATCTGGATACTCGTCGGGAGCACACAGCCCGGCTCCGGACATGGCAGCTGTTGGCCAGAATTCGTCACTTCCTGGGCCAGGACCCGTGCCACCCATTGTGCCTGTGCCTGGTGTAGCAATTGCAGGTGGCCCCTCTGGTCCCGCAGGCCCCAGTGGAGCAGGTCCGGGCCCCGCATCGGGTCCAGCAGCGGGTCCTGGATCTGGCCCGGGTGGGTTTGATGTCGCGTCATATGCGTACAACATTGGATTCATCCACGCTGCGTGGGCTGATACTTATCTGACCGTCGCTAACCTCCCGACGCTTCGGCTGCATGCCCTGTTTGCATCAAGATCGCCAGTGCTGTACCAGTATCTCAACAATGCAACAATGGCCAACAGTGGGCCGCCCTATCATATTTCAATTGGAACTGAGGACCCGTACGTGTCGTCCATTACCTTATCAATGGCTCTGGCTACTCTCTATGGGCATAACTTAGACTTGTCGTCGTGCGACTTGACTGCCGCCAAGGGCCTCATTGCGTCGGCGTGCCTGCTGGGAATCGACTCAGTCGCTTCTGTTGGGTACCAGGTACTGGTGAGTCTCATCAACAAAGACACAATTACCGACGTATTCTCGTTTGCGTTTTCAAACATTGACGGGCACTCTCGTCGCGACGGTGGGGTGCGATTGGCTCATGACGACTCGGTATCTCTGTCCTATGAGGGCCCATACCCGCCATTCACTTCGGGCCTCGTCGCTCAATTGGTGTCGCATTTGCTTCAAAACCTGGCCCCGCACGTCAAGTCGCTGGATCCTATATACAGGACCATTCTCTTGAACCTGCCATTTCAATTGCTCAAGCATGTGATTGAATCGCCGGCGTTGGAAGTCAAATCGCCAATGGAGCGACATGGATTTGCCAAGGAGGTTGTGGCGTTGCGAGAGGCCAATCGCAAGGAGGGTCCCCACAAGGCGAGCTATGAGGAATCGGTTGTACTAGCATTTGGAGGAGGAAAGGGAGGTGTGGAAGTGATTCGACGGCCGGTTGGAGGGGCGAAGAAGACATTGTGGAAAGCGTCTTCATGATGTATATAATGCATAGCATATGAGGAGTGCAAAGGTTTGCATAGTAATGCGTTTGAATGGCGGCAGTCGCCAATACATTGATACACTATCGTCATATCTTCGTACACTGGTCATTAGTTTCACTGGTCATTAATTCGTACTCTGCGCATTGATTGCGCATTAATCATTAATTCGTGAATTGGCGTCGTAAATTCGTTATCATTTCTGGTCGTTTGTTGGTGCCGCAGAGACTTCGCGGCGCTTGAGTAAGAGACTCAATTCCTTGGCTGGCTGAACCGCTCCATTAGTTGGTTTCCCGCAGATATAGCAAGTGGGCCGCTTTCGAAACTCCCTAATAAAGCATTCCTCGCAAAAGTAGTGTTTGCAAGTGGTCACAACGGGAGATTTATAATCCTGTTTACAAATCACACATTTGAACGGGATCTCGGCGCCAG
The DNA here is from genome assembly GCA_003705735.3 of Blastobotrys peoriensis. Classification (NCBI taxonomy): domain Eukaryota; kingdom Fungi; phylum Ascomycota; class Dipodascomycetes; order Dipodascales; family Trichomonascaceae; genus Blastobotrys; species Blastobotrys peoriensis. The sequence continues at coordinate 89,207 of PPJJ03000022.1, read as the reverse complement.
TCAGCGCCTTTTCGGATTCAGTCGAGGCTTCAGCTCCAGCGTCAGAATTTGGTCCTGGCAACTTGCTGATGCCGTTGCCAATACCATTGCCTTTGTTGTTGTCTTTGCTTTCACTGCCATTACCATTGCCATTGCTGCTTTTGCTGATCTCCCAGTCTCGGTCAAGCTTCCACCCCGCGGCATAGTCTTCTCGGGCATGTAAAAACTTGCAACTGTCGCCGTAGCCACAGTATCCCGTCTGCTTATAGTCTTTACAGACGTCTGGCTGGTAGTCAATTACGGTCGAAGACCGCACATTAGCAGCCTGCGGCTTGACGGGGCCAAATTTCCACCCTTTTGTCGCTTTGTGATCGTAAGATTCCGTTCCTCGGTACAGCGCCTGGCCGTCCGCAGTTTCGGCGGCTGTGGCCCGGATCGATTCTCGTTCTTTCTTGCGCTGCTCGTCAGCGTGTCGCGCGTCTACAGCCAGAGTATCGTGTTTTGTAGCATCAGATCCCGTGCTAACACCAGCTGAGTGAGAATGGTCAAAAGAGACCTTATTATCGGCGAATCCACCTTCAGAACCAGCCAAACCCCTTTCAGCTAGACTGCCAGTTCCGGACCCAGTGCCGGATCCAATCGCTGTCCCAGAACCGCTTTGGCCCTTGCTGGTCCGCGGGCGCTTTACTGTCACAGACTGCTCGCCACCATCTGCGCCACCTGCGCCTCCAGCGCCAGGTCCTATACTGTCCGCCGAGGCAACCCTCTTCTTATCGCCAGCCTTGACCGACCGTCGTTTGAACATTGTTGAAATTTCACTCACCGCCACACCGGCTTATAAACCGCCCCAACCCTCCCGAAGGTTCTGGTGGCGCAGGTGGAGGTGCAGCACGGCTCTAACCCTAACCCAGTCCAGCCGTGCTGTCGTCCCGAGATTGAACATTTCGGGGGCGAACCTGGCAAAAATCCACAAACGCCTAGCAATTACACTGTGAAGAGCGCTGTTTGCGGCAGAAGCAGATAGTTGGAAGCGGAATTAGCCGAGACTCGAATCATGTCCACGTTAGAAGAGCTAGACAAGGCGCCTGAGAAGGATGACGAGGGAATCGACGCAGACATCCTCAATGGATCGGTGTCTGATATCGTGAACCGACGCAAGCTGCTGGAAAACGACATTAAGGTGATGCGATCGGAGTTCCAGCGTCTGACCCACGAAAAGAACGCCATGACGGAGCGAATTAAGGATAATCAGGACAAGATCGATAACAATCGCCAGCTGCCATATTTGGTTGGCAATGTGGTGGAGCTATTAGATATGGAGGGCGAGGCGACTGAGGAGGGGGCAAATGTGGACTTGGACGCGGCCCGAGTAGGCAAGTCTGCAGTCATCAAGACGTCGACCCGACAGACGGTGTTTTTACCGCTGATTGGGCTGGTGGAGCCGTCGACTTTGAAACCCGGCGACCTCATTGGCGTTAACAAGGACTCGTACCTCATTCTCGACACGTTGCCAGCGGAGTACGACTCGCGGGTCAAGGCAATGGAGGTTGATGAAGAGCCTACCGAGACTTACTCGGACATTGGTGGTCTCGACAAGCAGATTGAGGAGCTGGATGAGGCAGTCGTCAGTCCAATGAAGCAGGCAGAGAAGTTCAAGGCAATGGGCATCAAGCCGCCTAAAGGAGCGCTCATGTACGGCCCCCCGGGGACGGGAAAAACGCTGCTGGCGCGAGCGTGTGCGGCCCAGACTAACGCCACGTTCCTTAAACTGGCGGCGCCGCAGTTAGTGCAAATGTTTATTGGTGACGGTGCTAAGCTAGTACGAGATGCGTTTGCATTGGCCAAGGAAAAGGCCCCGACGATTATCTTTATTGACGAGTTGGACGCAATTGGAACCAAGCGATTCGACTCGGACAAGTCCGGTGACCGAGAAGTCCAGCGAACCATGCTGGAGCTGCTGAACCAGCTCGACGGGTTTGGGTCCGACGACCGAGTCAAGGTACTGGCAGCTACAAATCGAGTAGATGTGTTAGATCCGGCGCTGCTGCGATCGGGACGGTTAGACCGAAAGATTGAGTTCCCTCTACCCACTGAGGAGGCACGAGCAGGCATTCTGCAGATCCATTCGCGGCAAATGACTGTCGAAGATGGAATCAATTGGCAAGAGCTGGCGCGATCTACAGATGAGTTTAACGGAGCACAGCTCAAGGCGGTGGCTGTAGAGGCGGGTATGATTGCACTTCGAACTGGTAAGTCAAAGATTACACATGAGGACTTTGTGGAAGCCATTGGAGAGGTGCAGGCCAGGAAGTCCAAGTCAGTATCGTTCTATGCATAAGCTGGTAGGCAGCTTGTTAATCAATATCAGCTCAGGATTTATCCATAGCAGGCGTGCGTTTGAAGCGCGTTAAGCATCGTCTTCGTAGTGTCGCGTCCCGCGAAGTACCGCCTCTCTCGTGTGTGGTTCAATTGTGACCATAGCTTCAATCACAATAGCACTTACTTCGGACCGTTCGCGCTCAATAGCTTCAACCACAATAGCACGCACTTGGTTAGGGCTGTTCGCGCTTAATAACTTCGATTGTAGTCGCTAGCTTTGTTCACTTCATTGATTAATCCCAGTACTTGATCTCATTACCGGCGGTAACAACCTTAGACGTCTCTTGAGGATGCGCTGCAATGCAAGTAACCGGCCCCTTATGGGCCTTAATCTTTGCCTGAATTGCGGTCGTTTTCCACGACCAAAACACCGCATTCCCGCGATGGTCGCCTGACATGACATAGCTTCCGTCAGGACTGAAATCGATTCCCAGCGCATATCCGCCATTGGTGTAGCCGCCAAACTCCTTCTTGCGGTGCATTCGGAACTTGTCTCGAGCCCCAATCACCACAATCTTGTTGTCCATAGACTGCGCTCCAACGTACTTGCCGCTAGGATGCAGGGCCACGGTGGGCATTGAGTGCTGAGACGGATCGGAGATGAACTTGATGGGAACATTGATCTGCCATTCCCACACCCGCACCGTCTTGTCGTCAGAAGTGGTCATGAACCGCCTGTCATCGTCGACAAATGTAAGGGTGTTGACGGCCCTCAGGTGATGATTGTACTCTTGGACGATTTGAGCAGGATCCCGAGTGTCGTACTGCATGATTTTGTGGTCAGCAGTAGCGGCGACAAACGAAGTCGGTTCACGAGGGTTAAACCGGACTGCATTGTGGACGCTTCCAGAGTTGAACCGTGCTAGCACTTTGCCCGTCTCAGTATCCCACAGCTTGGTGAACCGGTCAAAACTGCTAGATAGAAATTGGGTGCCGTCGGGGTTGAAATCAACGTCGCGAATGGCCCGTGAATGGCCGTCAAACGACCTCTGTAGGTCCCGGTCGTGGTACACGTCCCACAATTTGACGGACCCGTCATTGCCACTGGACAGCAGCAAATGGCCAGATTTCGGGAAGAATTTGAGCCGATTGGTACCACCAGAGTGGCCCGCCCAGGTGTGGATATGTCTCTTGGGCACATACCATTCGGTGATATCCTCGGGGTCTTTGTTCAGATTGATTCCTAGGTCCCGAGGAACATGCATATAAGTGCGACCCATGTAGTCGCGCAGAGATTTTCCAAAGAACTCTGACGACTCGGTGACTTGTTTGGTTCTTGTTGCCGGCTCAGTGCCCGGTACTGACTCCGGTACTGACTCCGGGACAGTGAGCGCTTCTGGGGCTGCTTCAGGAGCAGGCGGGCCGATTTCAGGTTCGCTCTCGTCGCCTTCACCGCTCTCGTTTTCACTGCTCTGTTCGCTGCTCTCGCTATCGTGGCGGTACTTGGCCCAGGGCCCTTTATATGCTCCGTCGCCGTCTATTATCGACGGGTCGCCTTTGGCCTGGCGTTTGTGTCGCTTCGCAGGGGTGGTTTGGTAAGGCGTGCTCAATTGGGTCTCAAAGCTGCGGTGATTGAGCTTGAACGTGGCGTCGTCAAAGGCGTCTTCTTGGGCATATCCAGTGAGGGTGTTTTTGCGTTTAGTCGCGCCCGATTCGAACGGGTTCTGGGGGCCCATCGCGACTGATCGAAGAGGGCCGTCGTGTTTTCGAACTAATGCCGTTTGGACCTGAGGAGCCAGAGCCAAGTCTGATCGAGTAGATAAGCTAGAGCCTTTGGATGCTAAATTTGGGCGGTCATCGTCCGAGCTGTCAGACCCAGAGCCGTAGTTAACTAGCATTTGGACGAACTTCGACCCGGTACACCACGGTTGAGCCTGATTTGAGCTCGATTTGGCACGGTTCGGGAGCCTTTTTGTGTGGTTCAGAAATGGTTTGATTCCAGAAGTTTGGTCGGTCTGGCTGGTTTGGCTCGCTTGACTAATTAGACCTGCTAATCTGGTTACGGCGAGTTCGTCTGACTGGGCGGTCGCAGATCTGCCTGAAATTTCACTATCGAGCGGCTTTTCAAAAAGTTTTACTGATAACTGAAAAATCTCGATCTGACTGCTGCAATGGAGAAGCGCAAGAAGCACCAGAAGGACGACACTGAGAGTTCTGAAGCCAATTCGCCTGAACCGGCGTTGGATTCGGATCCTGTCGGTCCTGGAGGCGATTCGGAGGTCGAAGATGAAATCGTGAATGTCGATTTTGACTACTTTGATCCTAAGGAAGTGGACTTTCATGCCATCAAGAACTTGCTGCGACAGCTGCTGGACTCTGACAATACCGAGTTTAACCTGTCAGCGTTTGCAGACCTCATTCTGGCATCCCCTGGGACTGCAATCAAGGTCGATGGGCCTGAGTCGGACCCGTTCGCGCTGTTCTCGGTAGTGGATTTGACTGGGAATCGCAAGACTGAGGTGGGGAAGCAGATTCGGTCGTATGCAGTATCACGAACTTCACGAAATCCGCAATTCAACCGCCAGCTCCGTCAATTGTTTGCATCTAAGGCGTCAATTGGCCTCATAATCTCTGAGCGACTAATCAACATGCCAGTCGAGGTGATTCCTCCTTTATACCGGCTATACTTACGAGAACGCGATGTGGTGGCCAGTACCAGCAGTAAGGGCAAAGTGTCAGATAAGGATGAGGAAGCACCAGAGAGCGACCCGCCAGCTGAAGAGGCGCCCAAATCAGAAGCATCCGTGCCGAAACGGCCAAAGGCTGCCTATGAGTATTACTTGATTATTTCGAAGGGGTTTACTGAGGTCGACTCGGAATTGGAGGAGCGACCCAAAAAGCGTCGAGCATTAGGGTTCGACCGGCCGCAAGAGACGTTTTGTTTCCACCCTGAGGACCAGGTATTGGGGTCATTTGCGGACCATTCGCATTCGTATTCGTTCAAGAATGAGTCTCAGGATTCAGACTCTAAACGGGCATTTCAAGACGTGGGGATCATTCCTAAAGGGCAATTGATGTTAATTCCAGCAGCCAAATTCGAAGCAGCTGTCAGTGCCCTTGAGCAAAAGTATCCCAGCGATGCAAATCAGAGTGGCACTGACAGCGGGAAGTGAGCAGGCGATTTGGCAGCGGCAATTGGGCGAGCTGGCAATTGGGCGAGCTGGCAATTGGGCGAGCTGGCAATTGGGCGAGCTGGCAATTCTGGCAGCAATCGTGAGCTGGTAATCTGTGCGCTCGCAAGTTGGCTCAAGGTGAATTGTATCAGTATGGCATGTATTTATTACAGTATGACAGTGACCCAGAGCAGCAAGAGTAGCTGTAAGGTCCGGACGGCGCCGGACGGCAGCCGGTCTCATAATACTGCCTACCCCAACCTCATTCATCCTACCGTAAACTACGCTACCATGCTACGGCGCCACCTCCTCTAGTGCCTCGCCACCGGTCCAATGCTACGCCACCGTGCTCCGTACTCAACTGCCAACTGTCAAATGTCCACTCCAGTACGTTAACGATCTTCACTGCATGTGCTCTATCACAAGCCAGCTCCAGCAATACACCATACCTGGCCAAACCCATTAAACACGTAATAGAATCTAACACTGTACTACAGCACTGACGTTCCTTAGCTGATATCCACCCATTGTCCACCCATTGTCCACCAATTGCCATCCAATTTCCCCCCAGCTGCCTCCTGCTTGTACCCTCACTTGGCCATCTCCCCACCTTCTCCGCCTAATTTTCAGTAGACCGGGCCGATGCGATCACGAGACTCGGCCAAAAGCAGCCGAGTCTGAAACTTCACTCTCCACCATCCACTGATTGCTCCTGCTATCACTACAACGCCAATACAACTGACTGACGGAGTCGAACTGAGTGGACTGGATACGACCATTACCACCTGACTTTGCAACTGCTGCCTGCCCGCTGCGTGCTGCCCGCTGCTGTTGTGTGCTTTTGTGCTTGTTGCTTGCCGCTTCGCTCGCTGCTCCCATGGCGGCCGTGGATTCAAACTGGATAATGTCTTCTAGCGCTGGAGATGACAAGAAGGCCGAGTTAGCGACCCAACAAGGCGAGCCGACGTATGCGTCATTTGTGCCGCCTCCAAACACTCTTCCGCAGCAGTCGTCTCCGTTGCTGTCGTCGACTCCTCCGACCGTCACCAGGGCCCTGCGAAACGCTTACCCGTTCATTCTCGGGTGCGATCATCTGCTAGGCCTTATCACCTGGACTTCGTCTGACCAGTGGTCGTCATTCCTGGTGGTGGTGGGCTGGGTGACGCTGGTGGTGTACTTTGAAGTGCTGGTCACATACTTTGGCCATGTGCTGGCGGTGGGGTCGATTGCTGGCTACGTGTGGATTCGGTCTCGAGTGGTTAAGGACGCCTGCGAGCAGCCCACTTTAGACGCAATTGTTCACACCTTGAACAATGTCGTCACTCGGTTCACGGTGTTTGTTTCGCCTGTGACGTCGCTCGACCTCAACAAGGACGACGTGTCTCGGCTGCTGTTCACAACCTTGTTTCTGTCCCCACTATACATTGTGGTTACAGTGTTTGTAGTGCGTCCCCGCACATTCCTGCTAATCGGTGGATTGCTGGTGCTGACTTACCACTCAATGTGGGCGCGAGTAACCCGCGCAGTGTTCTGGCGATCTCGCACGATCCGACTGTTCACCTTCTACCTCACCGGCATTGACTTCAGCGGGCCCCGGCGCCGCGGTGGGTCGTCAGAGGCCCAGTACGCCCGCACTGCTGCGGTTGGAGGCGGCGTCCAGTCTAAAGACGGCAAGCCTGTCCAGTTCACCTATGTGCTATATGAGAATCAGCGCCGATGGCTCGGAATTGGGTGGACTCCAAACTTGTTAGCATACGAGCGGGCGCCGTGGACTGACGAGTTTCTGAACGAGGCGTCTGAGCCAGAAAGCTTTCAGTTGCCGTCTTCTGAAGGCACTGGCATGATCTGGCGATGGGTAGACAAGACGTGGCGCTTGGACTTGTCTAATGCTGGGTCACTGGTTATCCCTAGCGGCCGCAAGTCAAAGACGACTGCCAACCCAGGGCCTAACGAAGCGTTCATATTCTATGATAACACCTGGAAAAAGCCTTCTGCCGAAGACTCGTTCACAAAGTATACTCGACGACGACGATGGGTGCGCACCGCGGAGCTGGTGACAACCACTGGGCCCACCGAGCCAGGGCCAAGCAACACCAAGGCCGGTAAGGCGGTGGACCCGGAATCAGAGGGCTCGGTGGATGCCAGCGACCTAAAAGAAGCAATTGAGACTAAGATTGAGTCTAAAGAAGAAGAATCCAGTGTTCGACAGCGCAAAAATCTACGATTCGAGTAACTGCGACTAACTGGTATTGTAATAAGGTTCAGTATCATTGGTGCTAGACCTCGGCTGCCTGCAGCCTGCCACAATGGCTACGACTAACGTATGATGATAGTGTGAATATACGACTTCCACCCCCCTCCTTGTGTTCCCGGGCAATCACGAATAGATGGTCAATGCCATTTCCGTCATATTCGACTCAGTGAGCTGGCCCAGGATCGGCCCAATCAGTACTCGTCCGGGTCCAACGATTCGTTCTTGGTACTTGAATTTGCCCCCATTGGGTCCGTCCACCTCCTTCTCAACCTCCCGGGTCGCTGCTCGACCCTGCCGCTTCTGAACCCAGTACCGAGTGATGGTCGCATGCATTGCCACCACCAATGGCTTCGAAGGGTCGACTGCGTCGGCAGTCACAGTGCGGACCTGCGGTTCGAACAGTGGCAGCGTCACTTTGAGCAGGTACTTCGTAGTGGTGTGGTACGTTTTTACAATTTTGCGGGCAAACGAGTCGGAAATTGGGGCTGTTGGCTGGGGCCCAATCGTGGCCAGCATTTGCGGGCTCGCTTTCATGTACCGAATCAGGCTTGCGACCTCAATGTCAAACATTGAGACTTCCGCGTCGCTTATGTGGCCAACAATTTGAAACACTCGGTCTACCAGAGCTCCGAGGTCTTGAAGATCTTGTTCAAACGCAGGCTCCTGGCTGTCAAAGATGTTCTTGAAGTCAAGAAACATGTTGTATGCCTGCTCGTGCGGGGGCGACCGCTGTCTCAAAAATTTGGGCTTGTACCGGCCCCGCAATTCCCTTCCAAGCATGTCAAATGAGAGCTTGTCAAGAGGGCACTGAAGTACCTTGAGCGAGTCCCGGACATTGGTCAGCTGGTACCAGAGTTTGAGCAAGAACTGGGCTAGTACTGCGTTCATCTGCTCCATGGGCTCCGGACGAGGGCCACCGTGCCCCGCTTGCTGCCTTACCTCGTCCCAGTGCGAAAAGATTTCCTCAAGCTTGTCCATCATCGTGAACACCGTGAAGTCGTACCCCTTGATGACGAAGCTGAAGTCGTCGCTGGCAATGTCTGCGGCAACCCCCGAAGGAATTAGCATTGCCGAGTGCGCAATGCAGTTGAGGAGCTGGTCTTCGTTTGAGATTTTGGCTTGTTTGCGAGCGCTCTGCATAATGAATTCGGGAAAGGACTTGAGAGCTCTGAACCCGTCGAGCCAGCCCGCCCTCGCAGACGGGACCGCTCCATCTGATTTTGTTGCAATTTCTGGGCAGTCCAACTCAAGGTGGTCGGGCTCATTATATGAGCCAGGATCTAATACTGTGATGTAGCTTTGCATGGGAATGATGTGTGTAGTTAGGGAGTGGGGAAAAGATACCAGTAGACGAGTCGGTAGTTGGGGCGGGATGAGGCGAGTAGTGCTGCATGATTATGCATGATTATGCATGATTCTATGTAATACGAGAAATTATGCAGGTTGCTGCAGAGTCTCAGCATTCGACAAGTGCGCAAAAGCGAGAGACGGCCTCCTATCTTATAGTTAATAATTGGGTCTAGAGACTGCCATTCATTTATAAGTTGTTGGTTAGCATTCCAAAAACTGGCAGTTCAGTCACTGGATTATTCCACTCTGGTAAGAGTCGAATCGTAGCTCCAATAGCTTTGTGATCCAGTGTCTTACTGAAATTGACAATGGCATTGTTATCCAGTCTCCAGGACCATAGCCTTGTATACAGCACTTCATTGCTTAGTTGTCAAGCAATGCACCCTCACGACATTCTACTAGTGACAAATTCAACCTCCACCACGCTGTCACGATGCACGACATTTTCATTCATTGGCCTAGTTCTCATCTAACTCCCTCCCATTGCCACTAGAAATGTGACCATGGGTCGACGCCAACAATCCGCCCCATTCTCTCCGAGGACGCAATGTCCTTCCAAAGATACCCCTTGGAATCGAGATGCTCCTTGACTTTGACGGTAAGTCGGTCATCACCGGCTCGGAACGAATTGGAATAATGCCCCTGGCCGCAAATCACAAACAGGGGCCGCTTGGTGGTCGCCTCTTCCTTCTCAATTAGCTTCAATGTGTCCTCGAGCTGTTGTATAGACCGCTCCAAAGTCAGGCCATGAAGGTCAAAGAAGATGTCGCTTCCTAATACTGAGCGTTGGTCAAACAGGATGTTTGCCGCGGTAGAGTAATGTTCGTTCATTTCGTCGTTATGCTTTTGGCCCTTGAGACTGAAAAGTTTCGCTTGCTCGGCGTTATTAGAGTGCCACGTTTTCGCCGCCAATTGCAGATACTTGTTTCTCAACCCTGCATGCTTTGATGCCGCAAGTCGCTCATGGTTGTACGAGGCGTTATTAGCAAAGTCAAGGTCGTCCCAAGGGATATGTCGAGGCTTTCCGATTTCTACTACTCTGCGGTCTCTGAGAGTTTCTTTGGGCAGCGCCGGTTTCGTAATTCGGATTCTAGGACCTCCGCTACCATTAGGGGCGCTGGCAGCACTGGGGGTGAAACTGCCCGCAGTGAACGAAGCAGTGGCCGGGTTAAACTGGAATTTGCCTGGCCCCATAGCAGGCGACTTGGGTTTGGGCGATGCAGTGGTAGCAGACGGTGCAATCGCTGGCGTTGCCGCTGGCGATGCCGCCGACGCCGGGCCCCATTTCTTCTTCTTTTTTGTCTTTTGCTTGCCGAGAGTGGGAAAGTCATTCTCGTCTTGAAGCTTGGGTGCAACCTTTTCCTGTTCTATTTCAATTGCGCCAATTTCGGTCAGCACTTCCGGCAGAACTTCATGCACATATGGGCAATTATCTCCAGCCAGGCACTTTCCTTTGACCCAGAATCGGCACAGTCGCGAAATAGCATTGTGTGAGTATGCACAGTCAGCTCTTAGGCACTCTCCATACTGCACATAGTACTTGCACTGGGTTGAAGTAGGGCCCGCAGCCAGTTTGAACATGTGTGCAATCAGGGCGTCGCGCAGGTCCTGGCTGGGATTCGTGCCATCAAACTCTACAATTTTCTCCTCGTCCTTGGGATCTTCGTCCTGTTGAAACTGACGAGGAACTTTGCTAGCAGTAGTGGCGTCTCCCATGAGCTGGCTCAGCGCCGCCTGGACGTCGTAATCGTTGTCATCCAGAGCTTGTTGAAGCTCGTCGTCTGATCCGCCTACCACTTCACGCAAAATGTCTAACGGATCCATACTAAACGACTCATCAGGCTCTGTCAGGGTTTCAATCTCAGCCTCAGCTGCGGGCCCCGTCCCTGCAGCGTCTCTAAGCGCACCGCCAGGTGCAATCGCAGTGTGCTGCAAGCCTTGCTCTGTCGCCACATTCTTTCCAACCGGTCTGGTGGGCTCAATTGGCCCAATAGGTCCAATAGGTCCAATTTCCCCAACTGCCCCAACTGCCCCGTTTGCTTCAAGAACTCTCTCCTCTGCCTGCGATCTGGCCTGCAAAGTCAGCTGCTCTAGATCCAGCTCAAATGGCTGAAACTGCTTGCGCTCAACAACCACCCATCTGCTATGAACCTCAGATCCCGCCTGCTCTGCCTCCTGCGCCTCCTTCGCCTTTTCCTTATTCTCATGGTGATTCCAGAGTATGTCGAGAACGATCCGTTCTCGTTCTACTGACGATACTGTGGGATATGCAATTTCAACCTCATGCTCGATCTTTTCGATTCGATCTTCTTCTAACAGTTGCTCGTCCTCCAAGAGCTGGGCGCATGTCGCCGCCAAGCTCATGACTGGGCTTTGGGGGGGGGCAAAATGGCGGTTTTTCACCAGCTGCGAGCGTGAAATTCTTGGGAAATGCTGAGATCAATCAGCTCACAGATGCCCCTGATTACGAGGGGATGTCCATGTCACATGCTCTGATCCAGCTTCTAGTACTGCGTTTCGCCCTAGTGGTCACGCTCTGGTCACGTGACTCTCTATCGGATGCATGCGCGGCTGCAAACAAGAAAATTGATTTTCCCAGCTTGCCCTTTCTCTGTCAAATCGGGTCCCTGAGAGCTCGTCGAGCTGTCAGCATGGTTAGTGTAAGTATGGTTGGTGTCTGGGGACGCGCGGGGTGGCCGTGACTCCGTGATGTCATTCCACCTGTATGCACGTGTCCGGTCAGCACGTGCCCGTTCCTTTCGCTTGTGCACGTGGCTTGTCGTGTTGTGGTCCTAACTAGTCGCAAAATATGGATCGAATCCGGTTAGAAGCGATCGAGAAGCGACGCCAGCAGATCAGTAAATTGGTCCAATCAAGGAAGCGCAAATTGGCCGAACTGTACTTTCTCGCGCGGTTCCCGGCATATCCGCTGTCCAACAATGATTTTTCTACTGAACAAGAGAACGTGATGGCATTCTTGGAGAAGAACGACTTGGAGTCCGGACACGAGTTTGTAGAGGCATCGATAGAGCCAGTCCAGAAGCGAGCCAAGATGCTTAAAAAGGAGAAGGCCGTTTCGGAGCAGCCAGAAGAGGCAGGAGATCCAGAAGAGCCGGAGGCGGTGGCAGAAGTGGAGGCGGACCGGGTAGAGAGCAGTGAAGAGCGTGAAGAGCGTGAAGATGGAGACAGTTCAGAGTCTGCAAAGGCTGCAAAGGTAGATGGCGCGGTAGATTCTAAGGGAGACGTACAGACGACAGAATCAGCCACGGAAGAGGCAACAGAGACAAAAGAACCGGCTGCAGGCGCACTGGAGCCGATTGAGCCAGCGCACTCAATTGCGACGAAGTCTCGAGATGATGCCGTCAAATCTGAGCCTGAAGACACTGATAGTAAGCGGAGTTCAGCTGCAGTCTCTGCGCCTGCGTCTGCGTCGGTCTCGGCATCCGCATCGTCATCGGCGACTCCAGAAGCTACCGCCCTGGTTAAAGTCGAGTCAGAACGCAACCCCGTCTCTTTGGACTATTCAAAGTACAAAGACTCGTCAATCATGGTGTTTTTGGTACCGAACAGGCTCCCAGAGCCCCCTCAAAGTCACAATCCTCTGGCAGAATTGTTCTACACTACCCAGACTTTACCTTTGTCAAAACTGTTCCCAGCTGCACAAAAGACCTTGTCCACAGACGCATACCAGTTGTCCCTTCTCGAGGGCAAGCTGGCTGTGGTACACGCCCGCATTGAAGAGCTTAAAAAGAACCAAAAATGGAGCTTCCGCCAGCATGCAAAGTTCCGAGCCCCCCTACGACCAAAGACCCACTGGGACCACCTCCTCAGCGAAATGAAGTGGCTCCAGGTAGATTTCAAGGAGGAACGTAAGCTGAAAATTGCAGTCACAAGAGAGATTTCGGCGGCGGTGCTGGAATATTGGCAAAAGGGCAAAGAGGTGTGCATAACCACTCGGCCGCCGCGGTTCTTGAGTGATGAAGAGGTCGAAAAGATGGACGTCGAAGCGTCAATTGATCGCACAATTGACGACCCCGTTGAAGACTCTGTCGAGACCTCGGTGGAAGATGTCGCCAGCATTAATCCGGCCGTCTTGGAGGGCGGGTTTTCCTCGCTAGTTCCAATTTCAGCTCTGGACCGCAATTCACTCAGCAAGCCGTCTGAGGCCGCCCTTGGTTCGAGTTCCGTGGCTGCTGAACCTGGAATCAAGCTGTACTCGAGCTTTGAATCGCTAAACTCGGCTTCGAAACAAATCTTCGACACTCTACCCCAATACTCGGCATTTGAGCCGTCTGTTCCTTATATTAACGAATTCGACAGTCTGTCACTGACGTCTGTGACCAAGTTTCTGGCTGCACCAGATTTGGGCAGATGCTGGCAGCGGCTAGTCATTGATATTGACGACAACCACAGCCTCCCGCCCGCCTCAACCAACACCGCGTCCAATTTGTCTGGTGGCCACAAATCGACCGTCCAAGGACACTTATTTATGCGGGAATCGCACCGCAAATCCAACATTATCCGTGCCCCCCAACCCCCAAACACAAAGTATATTGAATTCCGCACTCCTACACTATGGCTGCCCCAAGACGATGCTAAGCTGCTCAAGCTAGCTAAGGAATTGAGCTATAATTGGACCGCAATATCAATGTCCATGCTATCGGAACCCACCATGGGCTATGTTTCCAACATTGAACGACGGACTCCATGGCAATGCTTTGAGCGGTGGATGCAGCTGAATCCCAATTTCCAAATGACCGACATTCGCGGTCCCTACGCCGCAGCAGCCCAGGCATGGATTGACCAGTCAGCCAAGGTCCAGGCGTCAGCTAAGCGGCGGATTTTCCCTATTGGCGTCAACCCGGAGTCGATCCAGCGAGGGCATCACAAGCTGCGATGGGCATCCATGTTTGACTGCATTCGCAAGAGCATGCGTAAGAAGGAGAATGTTCCTAAGCCCAACTCCTCAGTGCAGCGGCGGGGCCAAATGAGCGATTCGACTAAGCTTACGATCCCGTCGCCAGCCGACCTGTCCAAAATGAAGTTTGAACGCGACAAGTCGGTAGCCGAAATGTACCAGCAACCCCAACAACAGCAGCAGCAGCAACAACAACAACAACAACAACAACAACAACAACAGCCGCCTCAGCAGCAACAGCAGCAGCAACAAGTACTGCCGGCAACTGCTCCGTCCGGCCAGGGCCAAATGTACCCGAACCGGCCCAATTCAGGAGCGATGGCTCAGCGTTCTGGCAACGTTCAGGGTCCTCGTAGCGCTGGCGCGGTCATGAACAGGCCGAACGGTAATAATCAAATGTACCGGGCGAACCAGCCTGGGCAGGCTCAGGCTCAGGGCGGCGCGGCGGGCGCAGCTGGCGCTGCAGGTAGGGTTGTATCCAACGTACCGTCACAGCGGCAATTGAACCAACTGACTCCGCAGCAGCGCCAACTGCTGCAATCCCAGGGTCGATACCCAGCGCAGCCGGGACAGACACAGGGACAGCAGGCACAAGGGCAGGGCCAGGTTCAGGGGCCGCCGCAAGCACAAACGCAGGGCCAACAGGGTCAGTCTGCCGCTCAGTCTTCGAGCCAGTCCCAGTCTGGTCAGTCAGGTGGCCTGGGCATTAATCAGTTCAATAACCAGCATGTCGCTTCACTGATTGCTCAATTGCAGACTCAGAACCCGTCGCTCACTGCTGCTCAGGCCACTAAGATTGCACATGCTCAGATTCAGCGCTATCTCATCCAAATGCAAGCCAAGCGACAGGGGCAGCAGGGCGGCCAGGGACAACAGAGCCAGGCCCAGAACCAGGCGAGACCCCAATCCCAGGCTCCAGCAGCAGCGCAACATCCTGTGCAGGCAGTTCAAGGTCAAAATGCCGGAGTCGGCAGTCCAATTGGTCCGGGAGGGGCTCGAAACAGCCCCCAATTGAGATCTCCTCACTCTGATTTCAGTCCCGCTCCTTCCCAAGATTCGCCCAGCCGATACCAATCGCCATGGCCAGGACAGTCATCATCACCATAATGGCCAAAGGATGTCCAAGCGGAAACATCAAATTTCATTGTCAGCCATCGCCGACCTATCATGTTAACGTATAATTTATTAACGACTAGCGCAGTAAAGAGACCAAGTGCACAGTGACTAACGAGAACCAGTCCAAAGGCCGTCAATAATGCAATTAGCTACTACAGTTAGATGGGAACTTGAACTTGGCCATCAAGGTTCCTGGTAGTACCTTGAAACGTAAACGCAACCTTCCATCGTAGCTTGGGTGGAGCTGAAGGATCAATATGAACATCCTGGGTAATGCCGTTGGCAGTGTTGGCAGCAATGACGGTTCCAGACTGAGGCTTCATTTGTAGGCTGAATCCCTTTGGCACTGCCAGTTGGAAGCTGAGGTTAGAAATGCTGCCCGTAGAGCCAGTATTGGAATAGTACACTTTGACGTCCAGGCCAGCGAGGGGAGCCTTGGAGAGCGAAAATGTGATTCTGATGGGAGACGCATTGAGGACTTCCAAGTCACCGCCAGAGGACTGGGTTGTGGATTGAGGAACTGCCGAGCTGAACGACCATTCTTCAGCAGGCGCAGGGGATTGCGCTGAGGACTGGCCAGTTGCTGGAGCAGGAGATCGTGTTGGTGACTGGGCCACAGCAGGAGTCAGTGCTGGGGATTGGGCGCCGGTAATTGTAGGCGACAGTGCTGGGGACTGGCCCAGGGAGCTTAAGGACAGTGATCCAAATTGAGAGGACTGGGGCTGGGTCTGAGCAGCCTGAGCCTGAGTCTGGGCCTGGGCCTGGGCCTGAGCTTGACCTCCACTCGCCTGTGGCTGAACCTGACTCTGGCTGGTCTGGGTAGCCTGAGGCTGGCCTAAAGCAATGTTGCCAAACGATAAACCGTCGAGAGCGTCAATCAAGTTCTCCGGCTCAGCAGTGGTGGTGGCTGACTGGCCATCTGGCTGCGGACTAGGACTGGGCTCTTGGTCAATATCAATTAGCGACTCGATAAGTTGCTGCTTGGATGCAGTGGTCTTTGGCCGGTCGCCTCCAGACGGTCGGACGACACTGACTCCACCAGCAGCCTGAGAATCGCCTGCCTTAAGCAGATCATACTTCTGAATAAGAGAATTGATGTAATCATTGAGGGCCAGGAGCTTGACGGTAGCGTCCTCGTCACTGTCGCGCTCTTCCTCCACCATTTTCTGGATTTTGGGCCTCGCATTCTTCAACGTCACCACAATCTCGCCAAACACGTCGTCCGAGTTGAGGTCGCCCTGGTGGCTCTGGAGCATCTCGTCCAAAATATCGGCCTTTCGGCGCACCTTGTCAAGCTCCTTCGCCGCCTTGGCATGATAGTCAGTCTTTGACTCCCGGAACCCGGCCATCACTGACATGAGCCGGTTTGCTTCTTGCAAGTCTGCTGGAGTGGCTCGGCGAATCAATTCTTGAAGTTTGGCACTCTGGGCCTCCCGTTCCTCCTGTTCCAGTTCGTGAGCACTGCGGAGGTTTTCCGATGGATTGAGCACCGCAGCGTCCTCCTGGTTAATCTCTGGAAACACATACCCCTTGTACGACAGGAGCCGGTGCATGTCGCGAATGTACCCCAAATCATCCCGGTACCGAGACGTCCGGCAAATTGTCTGGTTCCATTCCTCAATTGCCTCCAGAATGAGCTGTTGGGTTCGCGAGTACGAGATTGGCGGCTTCTCGGGGAACTTGCGCACCAGTTCGTTCAAAAACTCCTTGCGGGAGATTTGAAGGTGGAACGGGTACCCGCAATTCTTGACACAAACGTCCAGCAGCCCCAGCGCCAAAATCGACGTCTGGGGGGTCCGGCTGTTCACAAGCTTGACGATCGCCACCGCCGCCTCCCGCGGATACGTTCCTTTCTTCTGGTTGATAATGTCCACAATCTCCAAGTTCAACCCCAGGTTTGGCTCTAACATTGTAGGGTTGCAAGCCCGTTCAATCATTGTAATTAGTCGTCTCGCCGACGCAGACGTCGTTGTGGACGACGGGCCCACCGTCTCGGTGCGGGCATCGACCCTAAATCTATCAGTATACGACATGGCGCAGAAGCTCAAATCAGGAGCGTGGGGGCACAAGAGCGTAACGCACGACGCTTAGACCGCTGTAACCGTGGTTGGTCGTCAGTACCGCTGGCGTTAGTGGGTTGTGAGCTTGAGGGATATGACGAGAGTGAAATATGGGGGACACGCGGCTAGTAGAATCGTCAAGAAACGAGGGGTCGGCGGGGGCATAGAAGGAACATAAGTGAGTTGGTCGAAGACGGGAGAGTGTTTGAATAGGCGGTTTGCTGTCAAGTGGTAGTCTGTTGCCGTCACGTTGCCATCCTATTGGGTCCCATTGGTGGTGTAGCAGTCTGGGAGATGTCGGAGGAAATTGCGGGGGCATATAAGCAGTATTTGGCTGCGATTTCAGCTCAAGTCGACAACCTGGCGGAGTTGACTAGCCAATCGGCCCAATCGAGTTTGAAGACGGCCAGCAAGGAGGCTGATGCGACTGAGGCAGAGATTGTGCGGTTGAAGGCGATTTTGAAGACGTGTGGGGAGCTGGAGGACGAGTTTGTGAAGATTCGACACATTTCGCAGTTTGCCGCGGACTTTAGACGGCGGCTAAGGTTGGTAGAGGAGGAGTTGAAGTGATTGCGGACACTCAAGGAGGATTGGCGATTGGAACAATTGGAGCGATTGGCGATTGGACCAACTAGTGGTGACTGCGCGATTGGCGATTGGACCAACTAGTGGTGACTGCGCGATTGGCGATTGGACCAACTAGCGGTGACTGCGCGATTGGCGATTGGTCCAACTAGTGGTGACTGCGCGATTGGCGATTGGTCCAACTAGTGGTGACTGCGCAATTTGGACTCAACAAAGACTAAGCACAATGCGATATTGGACGCTACTGAGACTAAGCGCATTCGATATTGAAGGCTACTGAGACTAAGCACAATGCGATATTGGAGTGTGAGTGCGCTGTGAGGGTGTGCCACTGGCTCCTTCTCCGGCTCTGGCCTACATCGTGTACTCGTTCCTGTTGCACCTTCTTATACTGTCATGTCAATAAGTTATGCCTATACCAGCTATGGTCATTGCCTGTCGCCTGGCTAAACTCGCTACTCACGAAGCCCTAGCTGCCACTCGCCGCCTCTCATAGTCTACAAAGACCTCATGTCGTTTGCGAAACTTCACCGCTGCCAATACTGCAAACGCCGCTGCTTTGAACGTGGGCCGTGGGCGAGTGCCTGTCTCCGGATAGATGCCCATTTCTTCGAGGATGGCCAAATTCGCCCGATTGCAAGTCTGGTACGACTGAATCTGGAGCAGGAAAAACGACTTCATAAACCCAAGGTCCTGCCGGTACGCGCGCTCGCGGTTGACTCGCGCCTTCATATACCGCAACTGCGACGCCAATTCCCGTGGTACCCCAGGGGCGCCCACTCCAGCGCCCGCTCCAGCGCCCGCTCCCTGTCTCGACTGGGCTCGGCATACTTCTCGATAATGGTCCACGTCGTACTGAACGACCTGTAGCTTTCTCTGTAGCGCTCGGTACTTTGTAACCAGCTCTCGATGCTCAATTTCGAGATTGGATTCCTGTCGCAACCCTGCCACTCGCTTAGACGCGGCACTGCGAGGGGTAGCAAACTTGAATGGCGATTTTGGTGATTTTGTTGTTGACGCTGGCGTTGTGGTTGCGAATCGCGGCGACTTGGATGGCGTGGTAAACTCAAACGACCCTCCGTCGTCGTAGTAATCGGAAGTCTTGGTCCGTAGCTGCTTGTACCGATCCATCACTGTGTCCAATTTCGACTGCAAATACTCACATCTCTCCATCACCGTCTCCTTTTCAGTCTGGATGTACTGCAATTTCTCGGCTAATGAGTCGCGCGCCTTTTCAATTTCGGCTTGCTTGCGCTCTGCCTGCTCGAGCTTGAGCTCAATCTCGGCCTTGGTGTCGCCCTCACGCTTAGAGACGTTGCGCATCGCATCCAGGGTATTTTCGTGAGCCGTCAGCGACGCTTGGAGACCCCGGACTTGCGACAGAAGCGCACTGCGCTCCCGTTCAAGCTCTTCCACCTGGCGCTGGCTCATATTGAGGTCGTCATCGTACTCCTGGACGCTAGTCTCGAGCTGTCGCACTGATTGGGCCGCCTTGGCGGAATCGGCTTCAGCTTCGCGAAGCTTTTTGGCACTCAGTTCGGCCTGGGCCTGTAGCGACGCAATTTCGCGGTGTAGGCTTGCCTGGGTTTCGATTTGTTTGGCCCGCTCTGACTCCACGGCAGCGCTAATGCCTTCATGCTGTGACTTCATTAGTACTGCTGCCAATTGATCCTCGAAATTGGCCTTTACCCGCTCCAGCGACCCAATTTTGCTCTCCAAGTAGTCGCGTTCGCGGTCCCACGCGTCCTGATTGCCTTTGAGTTTGTTTGAAAGTGCGTCCAACTCTCCCCTCAGCTTCGCCACGTCGTCTGATCGGTCCTCTAACCGGTCTTTCTGCGGCGTTCGTGAATACACTGCCGGGGAGTGGGCCTCCCGCTGCACCCCAGCTACGGCGTGCGGTCGTGCCTTTTCCGCCTTCAATTCGTCTGCCAGCTGGTTCCTCTCGTTGGTCAGAGCAACTATTTCGTTAGTATTGCGACTGAGCTGTAAATTGACTGTATTAAGCTCAGCCTGGGCCACTGACAAGTCCTTCTTCGCAAAGGACCCATCCCGCTCGAGCGTCTCAATCTTGGCCTTGAGACTCCCGATTTGCTCGTCTTTGTACTGCACATCCTTCGATAAGGTACGAATTTGCTGGTTGAGGTCAAAAAGCTTATCGTCCAGCTGATCGTCGGCTGCGTCCGCTTCGGCAGTTTTGGCTCGCAGCGCTTGCATTTCGTCCTCCAGTACCTCAATTTTGCGGCTCTGTCCTTGCAAAGTATCCTGAGCAATGTCTAACTCGGTAGTTATTCTCCGTAGCTCTTGTTCTTTGTCGTTCATCTTCTCCATTGCCTCGTTAAACTCGTCTTTAGTACGTCGATGGCTGGTTTTCTCGGCGTCCAGCTCATCCTCAAGAGCTGCAACTTTGTCTGCCGATGCCGAGTCAGCGGCTGTCGAATCGTGGTGGGCGTGTGCCCGTTCAGCATCCAATTCAGTTTCGAGCTCGCGAATTCGGAATTTATAGTCTTCGCTGTCGTCTTGCAGACGAGTGTTTTCAGCAGTTAGCACCTCCAAGTCGTCCTCAAGCTCTGTTATTCGTTGATGGTTCCGCGATGCAATCGGGGATCCTTGTGATAGCGACGCGCCTCGAGACTCCGCATTGTCCATTCGCAAGTTGTGGATTTCCTCTTGATGTTGAGCGATTTTGTCGTCATATTCAGCAATTCTTTCCTCATAATCGGCCACTTGGGCGGCGTACGCGGAAATTTTATCCTCGTATTCTCGGTTCTGGGCCAATGCGTCATTCAGATCCGATTTCAGACCGTCATCTACACCTGTAGCACCCGCACTGGTATCATGGCCGCCCCAACTGGACCGCGATTCCTCTAAAATAGCGATTTCCTTCTTGAGCCGAGTAATCTCTACGTGAAGCTTGACGTTCTCATCAATGACCCTGGCCGCGTTCTCGGACGAATGGTCTTCAATGTGCTTTTGAAGCATGAGCAGGTGCATCCGCAGACCAAAGTTCTCCTTTTGCAGCTCATCAAACGCGACTTGCTGCTGCTTCAAAGGCAGCTCGCCCACAAATCGGTGGTCCTCAATGTTCTCCAACACATTGCGAGGGGCCTGGTAGTCTTTAGATCGATTGCCGTCTCTGTGAGATTTATGAGCGTTTAGACTTTCCATAGACATGGAAAAGTTGTCATATGAAAGCACTCCGCCATTGTCGTCGACCCCCGAGACACTGGGAGACGCTCCTAATGGCGGCAAATCATATCCAGCACCTTTTTTGGCAGTTCTCAGCAGCGGACTGAACTCTTTTGTGGCCCGGTCGCCTCGGATCAATGGCGTGAATTCTGGCCCTGGCGATTCGCGAAACCGTGACGGCATGCCGGGCGGGTCACGGGGAAGCACAAGACTGGCGCGATGTCAGGACTCGTGGTTCGTGACCAGAGCTCTGTTCGCGTGGTAGCGTAGTAGGCGGTGCTCGGTCTAGCAATTAGCAATACATGCAGAGCAAATCAAACACAAACAGACCAGGGCAGTCGTGTTTGACCTGGCTGACGCGTCGTACGGCTGGTGGTCACGTGATAGTAAGACATGCCAATGCTTGCGTCTGGAGGTGGCCGCCGCTGAACGTGTCTTTGGAGGACCATTGGGCGCCCAATTAGTGGTCTAGTATCTTCCAGCTTGCTACCATTGCCTAGTGCTGCGTGGTTTGTCTATGGCTACGCATATAATACATTAATTGTTCGTAACGTCAATAAACGTTTGTAGGGCCTTCTTTGCTGCTCCTGAGGTCAGTGATTCCCGCGCAAGCTCGACTCCGTGTTTCCAGTCGGTCGCGATTCCATCAATCACCGCCAATGCCGCCGTATTCAGCAGCACGTAGTCGAGAATTGGATGCTTGGGCGGCAATTCGTTATTGACAAGCTGCCATACCACCGCCGCGTTCTCAGCTGGGGTGCCTGACTTGACAGTGCTTAGTGCGTGGAGGTCGAGACCGAAGTCCCGAGACGGGTGGAGCTCGTAGTTAGTGATGTGCTCGTTCTCGACGTGCCAGACCTTTGTCACGCCGGCAGGAGAGATCTCGTCTAGTCCCTCGATGCCCCACACGACCATTGCTCGGGACTTTGGCAGTCCAGACTGTCGATTGAGTCGAATGACCGCCTCAGCAAACACCTGGCCCAGCGACTCGTCATAGACACCAATGATTCGAGCCTTCAGAGGCACGGGGTTCAGCAGGGGGCCGAGAATGTTGAAGATTGTAGGGATCCCCAACGTCTTTCTCAGCGGGGCAATTGAGGCCATCATGGGGTGGAACACTGGCGCGAACAGGAACGTGAACTTGGACTGGGCAAGAATACCGGGGGCAGTGTCGTTAGACACGTTGAACATGTCGACGCCGAGGTTTTTGAGAAGATCTCCGGCTCCAGACGCAGACGTTGACGCCTTGCCTCCGTGCTTGCACACATTGATTCCAATGCCCCCTCCCACGATGGCCGAAGTGGTCGAGACGTTGAACGTGTTCTGGCCGTCTCCGCCGGTGCCCACAATGTCGACGTATCCTTGGGGGTCGATTTTCGAGAGGTCGATTTTGGCCGACTCCTGGAAGATGCGTGACGCAGCAGCAGCCACAAACTGTGGCGAATGGTCGAGTCCAGTCATTCTCATGGCAGTTAGGAACGCAGCAATCTGGATATCGGATGCTGATCCCTCGATCATTATTGACAGGGCATCGTTAAGGTCTTCCGGAGTCAAGGTCGGAGGCTTCGCCAGCAGCTTAGCCAGCAGCTTGTTTAGTGTAGGGTGGCTCCCGGTGGCCATTGCGAGGGCAGTGAGAGTAGATGATGTTGGGGAGTGCCGGTTTGGCTGCCGAAATCAGTCATTTTTCACTTCGCAGCCGATTTTCCGTAGCCGTGTCGGCGTCGGTTCGAATCCCTAGGGTGACGAATTTAATGTTCGCAGCAGCGACAGCTTTTGGCCTGACGTTAGAGATTTGGCCATGGGCGAATTGAGGACGCGGTCTTGTTTTTGGATTCCTTTAAACGCAGTGAATCCAGATGATTTGGTAGGTCTGGGTCCGTCAATTCCGCTGCCGGTTATCTCTCGATCCGTCGCGGGCCCGTTGCATTTAGTCGCTGTCTGAGACCCAGTCTGGATGTCACCCTCCTCGCTCGCATCACTGTCAATTCGTATCTCGTCCTCGGTCTCGCTCCCGCTTTCTACTTCGCTCTCTGCCTCTCCCTCTGTTTCGCACTCTGTTTCGCACTCTGTTTCGCACTCTGTTTCGCTGTCTGGGCTCTCTCCTCTCGCCTCCTCCTCGTCCTCCTCTCCGGGCCCTCCCACAGCGCCCTCTGCCGCGTGAGCCGCCTCATCGCCTCCCTCACACTCCCCGTCGACACCACCAGCTCCCTTCGACCCTCCCTTTGCTCGAAAGGGTACAGGCGACGTCGTCGGCGTCAAAGGGATCCTTCGCTTCTTCCTCTCAGTCTCCATTGTCGTAAAGTGAAAAATCGTCTCATTTTACGCGTCGCGACGCGCACCCGTCACGTGGCCCACCGACCCACCGCCTGCAGCATCCAGCCAGCATACCACCTACAGCCCACAGGACATGTAGCCCAATATCTAAGATGATATGTATGCCCGAGTCGGTTCTGTTTCCATCTTTGCAGTCCGCACAAGTATCCACTGTGCTATATATACGTACCAGATGCCAGTACTCGCTCCCTTTACCTCCTACCCCCATCTCATCCCCCGTCCTCTTGTCTTCCTCGGCCCCCGATTTTTCACCGCCTTACCTATATGATCTGTAGACCCTATTTTGTTCACGTATCCACCTCATCACCCCCAGCATGTCGAGTCCGAGCCCAAGACGTGCGACCGACTCGCTACTGTTTGACAGGTACGAACCTTTAATAGAAGACGAGGTAGCAGACAGCCCTCGGCCTGCGACGTACGGAGGACTTGGTGGCCATGGCAGTCCCGGCGGACTTGAGGGTTCTGGGGAGTCTGGGGGGTCTGACCTAGCTGCCAGCGGCCCCGGCGGCCCTGGGCGGCCTAGTGGCCCGTACGTCCCCATCGGAGTCCCTCCTAGACCAGAGTCGTCGAGGCCATCTGCAGCAACCACGCCACGACGACACAAGGCCACGAGATCGGTCCCTTCGATCCCGTCGCTCCCATCCATCGCATTGAACGACTTCAAAGTCCCCGACCTGACCCCACCTCGACCCCCATACATTTCTCGAACCCCATCACCAGGACCGCCAGGACTCCATGGAGCAGCTGGACTGCCTGCGGGACTGCCTGCGGGACTGCCTGCGGGACTGCCTGCCGGGTTGCCTGTCGCGCTGTCGGGGCCAGTGGCTGGCTCGCCAGAGAGCCCGTTTTTGACTCCAATGGCCATGGCGCCACCCCGGCCTCCATCAGGCGCGCGGTCACCCACTCGCAGTCCGGCGGGGTCTCGTTCTGGGTCGCCTGTGCCGGCGCATCGCCCTTTTAACTTCCAGTCCACGACGCTCGCTGCTCCAGTAGTCGGTGCTCCACCCAAACCGTCGCACCGCCGTGGCCACAAGTACAAGCACTCGTCGGTGTCTATTAACTTCTTCCAGGAGCCGACTCCAAGAGCTCCGCTGACCATCCCAGAGTCGCTGCCGGTGCCTACAGTGTCAGAATGGTACCAGTCCATGACCCGCCAGCAGAAAATTCGCCTAGCGTGGTGCGGGTTCCACTTTGCAGTGGCCGGGCTTGTGTACAACACCCACGTGTCGTTCATGGCGTTCCCTGCCCTGGCGCACCTGCTGTTCTACGACGCTGTCAGTGCCACAATTGCCACGATTGGCGATGTGCTCGGCAATTTCGACGTGTGGAAGCGGTCGTCTCTGCACCATCCATTTGGCCTCGAGCGGGTCGAAGTGCTCGCGGGGTTCGCGCTCGCAGTGTCGCTCATTTTCATGGGCGGCGACCTGCTTTCTCACTCCATCCAAGAGGCGGTCCAGTCAGTCTACGGCCAGGCTACTCACAGCCATGGCACCGATACCGCCCTGCCCCACAGCCACCATCACAGCAACCCCCACGAGCACGACGGACCTGTGAGTATGCTAAGCACGACGCCAATTGTCGTGCTGGGCCTGCTTGTCACGGTCGTGTCCGCAATCGGCCTCGACAACCACTCACGAATGTCACGGGCTATGCGGTTCGATGACTCGTCGCTGCTGGCAATGTTACCAATTAACCCCTCGCATGCCATCACCATCACCTTCTCGCTCGCAGTTCTGGTACTGCCACTGCTGGGGCCCGCCGGATACACACTGACTGACGGCTTCTTGACCCCGCTGATGGCAGCATGCATGTGCTACCTTGGATGGACCGTGGCCAAGGTGTTGAGCGGAATGCTCATCATGTCGTACACAGGGCCGGACAAAATCTCTGAAATCGAGTCTCAAATCCGCACCGACAAGGCGGTCTCGGACGTGTCCAAAATTTCGTTTTGGCAGGTCCATCACGACCTTTGGCTTGTGTCAATGAAGGTGACAATGGCCGGGGAGAAGGAAGACGAGGACCGAGTGAGATCGCGGGCGATCCGAGCAATTAAAGACGTTATTTCTGAGCCAGATGGACCTGGAGGTGGAGTGCAAGCTGAGATCAAATGGGAATCTACCATTGACATTATTAATACGTCTGTACTATAAATACTGCGCAGTGTTAGCGCTAGGGCGTAGCTAGGAGCTGGCTGGGCTTGGGCCAGAGGATTGGGCTAACTGGGTAGCGGTTCGGCTAAGCTCGGGCCAGGGCATTAGCTCAATCACCGACTTAATTGTCCCAAGCAAGCTCGTCGGACTTTTGGCTCTCAATTGCTTCAATGATTTCGGGGGATAGGTGTGAATATACCTCTGGCGATACTGCCTTGAGTCCTGTACGTGCAAACGGGTTTGCCACACGAATGACAGTGTCAATATAGATCTTTGCGTTGCCGGCCTCGGCCTTTTCTTCTTCCTTGTCGTCTCCATCGTCGCCCTTGTCTTGATTAGTCTCCCGTTTCCATCGCACTGTGGTTGGCTGGGTCGATTGTGGAAACACTACTGTCCCAGTGTGGGGTTCATAGATACCTCCTTTGCCTGCTAGCCGGCGGCGGTTGGCGAGGTCGGAATTGTACAGCGAGGTTGCCAGTGCGTGCTCGTACATCCAATTCTCGTCAGTGACGGTGATCTTTTGTCGCTTAGGGATGGCACGATGGCCGCGGAGAAAGTCTTTTGTCGATATTGGGGGCGCCGGCGCGCTAGTAGTGTGATTGTAAAACGCTGAGGTGGCCCCGTGCCATGCCACGTACTGGTTCTTGTCATATGGCTCTCCGGGAGGGGGCAGTCTGTCGTCGGGGTCTGCAATCTGGGTTGACTTGAACCCAAGGTTTTTGGCCTCGGTCTCGTAATAGTCATCCTTGACTCGGCGGCCGCCAATGATGATTTTTGCGCCAAACTCCCGAAAAATCGAACGCGCCGTCACCACCGCAATTGGCCGGCTACGGTATGAGTGAGGGATGATATCTCGGTCAATGAGGTCATACTTCTCCGTCTCGTTGAGCGCAATCTTATACAGACGCCTGTGCTTTTGGAACAATAAGTACGAGTCGCGGAACCCCATGCACCGCGCAGGCTCAGTCGCGAGCATGTATAAGCGGGGCCCTCTCCCAGTTAGCGTAAAGGTGCGTACCCGGTAGTCACGGTCCCCGTTCAAGCTGCCGTCTTTAGCGACCTTCTTTTCGCCGGCCGGGTCCACAGGCAGCACAAATTCGTCGTTGCTAACCTTTAAGGAGCCGCTGAGGGGGTCCGCGCCGGGTCCTGGGGCCCCTACAAAGGTGTTTGTGATTCTGGGGACCCGGTTGAACTGGGCAGCGGCCGACCCAGACGGTTTGGGGGTCTTGATCTTACGACGCGGCGACGCGATTCCACCCGCCTCAAGTACCTCCTCCAGCTCGTCTTCCATCACTCCGAGCTCGCGTGCAATTGTCGCGCGGTTCCTTGATCCTGGCGGGCGGCCCCGGCGAGCCTTCTTGGGGGGTTCTACCGATTCCGGCTGCTGGGGAGGAGACGCGCTGTGGGCGACGCCGGGGGTCGAAGGCCGCTCGGCACCCGGTGACGGCTCTGCGTCATCGTCTTCGGCCTTTGTAACCCGGGAGCTTCTCCGTCTTTGCATTATAACGCGACAACCGCAGTGGAAATGCCGATTTCACGCCAGTAGACAAGTTAAGGCTGTAGAAATGGAGTAAAGTTGAATTTTTCGCGATCAGGATGTGGGATAGTAGGTGACAGCTGCTACTACAAATTTCACCCTGTTAGAAGCAAACAGGGCCAAACCAGACGGCAGTACGGGAATATTAGCCAAATGTCAGTATGAGTATCAACGCGTAGTATGGTGTTTATCCCCAAAACATTCAGTAGTACAACTAGGTTAGAAGACTACAGTGGTCTGCGAAATCATGGAACTGGAATTTCCTGCGCGCCTATATGATTACCCAATCAATGACATTACTAGTTAAATAAAAGCAGCTAACCAACAATAAGTTATAAGTCGTGGACATACTTCGTGTCAACCCATTTAGGACGAGCTGTACTTGGTGACGGCACGAGTGCCCTCAGACACGGCGTGCTTGGCCAACTCACCTGGCAGGATAAGTCGAACGGCGGTCTGGATCTCTCGCGAAGAGATGGTGCTCTTCTTGTTGTAGGCAGCAAGCTTGGAGGCCTCAGTGGCGACTCGCTCAAAGATATCGTTGACAAACGAGTTCATGATGGACATGGCTCGGGTGGAGATACCGGTGTCGGGGTGGGTCTGCTTGAGAACCTTGTAGATGTACGAGGAGTAGGTCTCCTTTCGTCCCTTGGTTCGCTTCTTCTTGTCTCCAGAGACGGCGGCGGCGGTCTTCTTGCCAGCCTCCTTCTTCTCAGCAGGGGCCTTTCCGGCGGGGGCCTTAGAGGCGGGCTTCTTTTCAGCAGTCTTGGGAGCCATTTCTGTTAATCTTTTTGCGGACTATGTACCAACCTTTGATGTGTGGATGGAAAAAGAACAGGAAGACTTCTTGTCGAGGGGGGACGTGCCGGTTTATATAGTGGCGGACTACACGACAGGAAGGGGGGGGAGTTGTTTTGGGATGATCAAGGCAGTTGGGACAAATGATGTCGGGACCTAAAATCACTGCGAAGCCGTGGGGCTGTGATATACTGAGGACGGTGAAAATCATGGCACGGGTATCGGGGACTGATCACGGCGACATCGCAACGGTTGAGCCAATCATCATTGCCACCGACCAACTCATCACAACATCAAAACATTGCAGTTGACAGTACAGGTGTCCACTGATGGCGTCGTGCCTGGCAGACTATTGGCCAGGAGGTGACGGTTGAGGGCTGAATATGATAATTTAGTGTGGTGGGTTACGCTCACATGACTAGCTGGCTGACTGGCTGGTAGGAGCATTACTACGGTGGTGGTGTAGAGTAGGAGTACATGGCAGCAGGTAATTGCAGTAGGCTAGGCAATGATGGCAGTAGTACGATAGCAGTAGTGAAGACTTTTGTAATGGTGTTGGACTGTGCAGTAGTATTGATTGCACGTGGCATTACTGCACCTGACATTGTGGGTTGTATACTACCTTTCCTCATCTACTCAGTTCTTCAACCTCCTGCACTAGTCGTCCTTATCTCTGTACATACTAAATTGGTGTCATATTACTATTACTCATCAGAATGCGGCTCAGCAAAGACCGAACAAAGGCATTATTGCAGCAATTACACAACAGCAATACCGGCTAGTGCGTAATACTATACAATATAACAGTCACTACGGCAACGTACAGTACCGTACACTCAGTACTCCAATACAGTACTACACTATCCAACTACCGAAAGCTTGTCAACCTGACGTCCTATCGCGTTGCCTACCACTTACCCCTTACCACTTACCACTTGTCGCACTAATGTTGCCCACTACTACATTCCGTTCATTCTCGCGCCGCGTCGGACCTCGATGAACCGTGGGCCTCAGTATATCATGGCACCACAGCCGTGCACCAAACCATCATTTAGTCTTCATCACCGTAGCTGGCACAATCATCAGTAGTCAGTTGTTGGTGGCGTATAAATACTGGCCGAGATTCCCTCAATAGCCTGATTCGTTCTACTTTTTCCATCTTCATCAGCACTCACCGCTTCAAGTGGAAAATAATATTCACACTTCGATCTTAAGAATCATATAAAAATGTCTGGAGGAAAGTCTGGAGGAAAGGCCGCCGCCACTACCAAGTCAACTTCGCGTTCGTCCAAGGCTGGACTTACGTTCCCAGTTGGTCGTGTTCACCGACTGCTGCGAAAGGGAAACTACGCTCAGCGTGTCGGTTCCGCTGCCCCCGTGTACCTTGCCGCTGTGCTTGAGTACCTTGCTGCCGAAATTCTCGAGTTGGCTGGTAACGCCGCCCGAGACAACAAGAAGTCCCGAATCATTCCCCGTCACTTGCAGCTTGCCATCCGAAACGATGAGGAGTTGAACAAGCTTCTGGGACACGTCACTATCGCCCAGGGTGGTGTTCTGCCTAACATTCACCAGAACCTGCTGCCAAAGAAGTCTGGCAAGGCCGTCAAGGGTGCTTCCCAGGAGCTGTAAGCGAAGCAAACTTGTTATGAAGCTGTCTTGTTTATTTAACACTATTTTATTTGTAATGTCTTAACACTGGGTTATGTTTGAACATGAAGATGAAGGGTGGGTATGAATTGGTATTGAACTACTACAGAACTAGTATAGAAACTGGTAGCTGGTATTTTGACGTAGTAGTATGTCTAGAGCTGTGCAGGTACAATGCCAGCAATCACAGGTATAACTGGTTGGACGTCGGTAGAGGCAAAGGGGTAGTAGAGGCAGAAGGGAATATGGTGAATATGTGAATGGGACCATAAGCCTGGTACAGGTACTTGGTACTTGTTTGATTGAACTTTCGTCTAATTGTGATATGGTTGATTGAACAATTGACTTTGCATCATTGCATAGATGTAAATGGTACGGTGCAGTTCTGAGATCACTCTTACCGGCGGGGTATTGTGCCTGGGTAGCACTAGGATCATGGTGATTCTATCGTACAGGCTCCCGAATAACTGGGCGTGGACGGGGTCGCTGATGAGTGATTGTACCTGGGTATACTACAACCTTCCTCACTACAGGGTCGTGGATACACAGCTTTTATAGACACGAAGCGTTCCGTAGCTAGCAATTGGAAAATTACATTTATACACCCAGAAACTCACAATTGCCGTCTACACCACCCAGAAACTGCATAATTGCCTCATACCCGGTGCGCATTTGCCGTCTATGCCCTAGAACTGTTTCAAAAAAAAACAAAAAAAACAGGCACCTTATTGACACAGGCCAGCTCTGGCAACTCCCAGCTACACAACTGCCAGGTACCGAACTGCCAACTTCCTGAACCAAATGGCAACTGGAGCCCAATTGAGTAAGTCAAAGTTCGAACCCTAACAATTCATTTTTAAATATACACGCCGGCTCACAATTTCAGTATGGTGGTGATTTTCAATATATACTACACCCATGCCCAGTAGTCAAAATCCCAACCCTGACCAGAAGAGTAGGTTGACCCCGCCGATGGCGCAGTGATGTCAGGGTTCAGTACACATTACAACCAGTCGGTTGAACGCACGTGGACGAAATTGTGACTTTGTTATGTCGCGTCTAACTAACACTCCAATTTTCTATTCACCATTCTATAGGATGTGCAATCTTTGACTTTTGCATACAGAGATTTAATAAACAAATTCCACCATTCTACCATTTCACCACTCCACCATTTCACCATTCTACCATTTCACCATTCTACCATTTCACCATTTCACCATTTCACCATTTCACCATTTCACCATTTCACCATTTCACAATTTCACCATTTCCCAATTTCACCATTTCCCAATTTCACCATTTCCCAATTTCCCAATTTCCCAATTTCCCAATTCCACAAGTTTATACAAGAGTGCAGCTGTCAAGCACAGTGACAGCCATAGTAAAACGGCCACCACCCCCAGCAAACCACCATCGAGCAAATTAGCCTTCAGTATTAATCCAACTACCAGCTATATCCTCTGAGCGACTACCCCCAAGTGCAATTGACAGGTACGACCAATTAGTAGACACCAGGGCGCTGTATGCAGTATTGCAGTATCTGGCTGAGACCATTCTCGTCCTCCGCTGACATCATTCTCTTACCTACGCTGACGCACTACCATAGCGGAGGCCATCGCTGACAGCCTACACTAGCACCTGTGCACACGACGTTGCTGCTCTAAGCGCTGCTCCACGCGCTGCTCTGCGCACTGCTCTGCGCACTGCCCTGTGTCCCAGCCCGCCTCCTCCTCACTACCCCCTGCCTCTCCCTTCGCCATCCCACGGCCCCTGCTTAA
The DNA here is from genome assembly GCA_003705735.3 of Blastobotrys peoriensis. Taxonomy (NCBI): domain Eukaryota; kingdom Fungi; phylum Ascomycota; class Dipodascomycetes; order Dipodascales; family Trichomonascaceae; genus Blastobotrys; species Blastobotrys peoriensis. The sequence continues at coordinate 58,020 of PPJJ03000022.1, read as the reverse complement.
ATCCGAGGCGTGCACGTGACCACCCATTGCGTTTCAGGAAGTCATCCCGCTCTCGTCGGATCCTTCCGACGGCAGCAATACGACAGGCGGCGACTCGTCTTCATCTACTTCGTCCCTTGACTCCAGCGTATCCCCCCCCATTATGCCCCGCTCTCAGTACCCATCACGCGATCCCAGTCACCGTCATGCTGTTCCCCTCTTTCCCCGCTCGTCCCTCAGGGCCCTGCCTGTGGCTTGGTGGCTTATCACCCAGCACGTCATAGATAACAGGAGCTTACCGGTGTTATGCGAGCCCCCGAGTGGAGTGTGGGGCTGATAACAGGATTAGGCACGCCGATAAGACCAGGGGGGCAACCGAGAATGAGGATTGATGGCGATAGAACATACCGATAGCTGCGGCCTGAGGGGTATAATTTGCGATTGCTCGTGCGCACAGCGTTCACACCCACTCACAGTCACGCCGGTGTCACACCTGGGTTGATATAGTGCGTGTTGTTCTGTCGATTGGTGCACTGTTCCTGCAGTCTTTCGGGATAACTGTCTCCTATTTCGGTACTCATTCACACCGTTGCCAGGCAGATGCATAGACGACGCGAGGGAGGAGCCGAGAGGGAGAAAACCAACGGGAGGCAGCACATGTAGAGATACAGGTATAGTAGTACAGGTAGAGTAGTACTGGTAGAGTAGTAATACAGTGTCCTCGGCACCACCGAGTCCCACCAGGTGCTGCTAACGGCTGCTAATGGCTGCTATACAATGCCAGGGATTCGCTGGCTGCCCATCGGCGCCTGTGCCATCTTCGCCTGCAACTGCCGAAACGGGCGTCGCGGGTTTGGGCATCTTTGGGCTCCACGCTACCTCAGCCCAATACAATGCCTAAACCAGAGCCGCCCATGGTCGGACCCACAATTGCACCCGCGCCCTGTTGTGCGCGGGACCTAGGCCCCGCCACTAAACCGCTGGTGCAAACCGCTGGTGGCTCTCCAAGACTCCAACACTGCTCCCGTCGCCACGGGTACTGCCAACTCTAAAGTGCTCGCGATCGCCCGGCTGTGCTAACAAAGTCGGCTCGATCTGGCGCCGGGAAAAAAATTGCACGGGACAGCCGTGCCAAAAACTGCTGCGGATCAGATAATTGTTTCTTTTTCCGATATTTTCCAGGCATTTTTTTTTTTTTTTTGCTCCCGATTATTATTATTATAATTTTTTTTTCTCCCCTTCACTCTTTCGGCCTTCGCTGGTTTGGAAATTTCGATCCGGGTTCTGTCGTCCGTCTCATTGTTCGAATCCCCTCACACTCCCTCGGCGTTTGGGTTCGTTATCGCACCATCTTTCCGAAAACCACCTGGCTCGCGAACACGTTCAACCCTCCTTGACTGGTCGTTTCCGTGCTATCCGCCGTTTGCCGCGACTCGAGATTTCAACAATTTCAACGTCGATACCCGTCATAGATCTGAAAACTGAAAAATTCACCCATTCGACGACCCGCGACTAAATTGGACTAGCTACATATTGCAATAGCTAGCTGGCGTTATTGGATCCGATCCCCGAGCCTCTCTTATCTGGTAGGTTGACCTAGTCGATGGAGATTTGACCAGTCGCTTTTTTTTCTTTCTTTCTTCTTTTCGCAGTTTGTACTCGCTACTACCGCCGAAACCTGGGGCAATTGCTGCCTCAATCAAATCCAAACCTACCGCCTAGGCAATGTCAGTCTCGGTAATGGAACAGCCTCCTGCTCATCACCAGTACCCCTCGGATGCCACTGCCCAGACGAGTCCGCCAACTGCTGCAGCTGCCGCAACTTCCCAGCTCGCTCACGACCTCCAGAATGCTCAGACTACTACCGGCGACAAATCGGTAGAAGACAAGGCGATAAAGCCCGAAGAAGACTCGCTGTCCTCGGGTACCGGCTCGCCGTCGACTGGTGCTACCAGCTCCGGGCCAACCCTCTGTTTCAACTGTCAAACGTCGACCACCCCGCTATGGAGACGCGACGATTCCGGCCAGGTGCTGTGTAACGCATGTGGATTGTTTCTGAAGCTTCACGGGCGCCGCCGGCCAATTTCGCTTAAAACTGATGTGATTAAGTCGCGGAATCGGTCCAGATCGACTCATTCGACTCAAATCAAAGCCAAAAAAGGGCAGCAGGGTCTGCACCACCCCCAGGCGCTGACAACGGCGACGGTGGGTCATTCTGGACCATACATGGGATTCCCCCTTACAGTACCCCCACATCCACATCATCACCCAGGGTACAACCCACCTCTACCTCATGCTGCTCAAATCCATCCCCCGGCCCCTCATTACATCACCCCCCCAGGCACCGCATTAGCAGGGCCAGGCGCTCCCGGAGGCCCTGGTGGCCCCGGGGGACCTGCAATTCCAATTGGTCGACCGGGATTGCATCCTCTACCCCACCATCAGCATCAAGGACCGATTTACGGGTCGGCGTCAACGCCAGTGGCTAGCAGGCCGCCTCAAGTAGTTTCGGCACCGGCGACAAATGGAATGTCGACACCCGTGTCAATGTCGTACCCCAACTCGCCTACCATTTCGACATTCGGGAACCTCCAACGGAGTTTGTCTGCAACCCCTGGGGCCACGCCAGCCCCTGGCCAGCAAGCTCAACAAGCCACTGCTCCAGCGCCGCTTGGCAATGGAATTAACGGTGTCAGTACTGGCTCTCCCGTGACCTCTGGGGCAACTGGACGGCCCCTGAGTGCAATCTCGACTCCAGTATCGGCAATGCACTCTCCAAAAACCCAACCTACCAATGGCCTGCCTTTGCAGTTGCCGCTTCCGATTCCTCGACATCAAAATGTAACGCCCCAGTCGAGTGCGCCAGCTCAGCAAGCCCTTAATGGTCTCTCGCAGCACGTCCAGCACCACGCACACTCTCACCAGCACCAGCACCAGCACCAGCACCAGCAGCATGTACAGGCTCCGCGCGAGGTCAAGTCGTCAAGCACGTCGCCTCGGCTGCCTAGCATTTCGTCCTTCAATTCGCCCTCAAATGGCACTGCATCACCTTATGTCTTGACACCACAGTCGCGCCCACACTCACCCCCACAGTCAGCCCCGGCGATAGTACCGGCTTTGGGGCAGAAAGCTGAGACCACGCGAGGAGCTTCGGCGAACCCGCGGCCGCCAATTGCAGTTGCCGCGGGCTCCCCTGGATCTGCATCACCAGCGCCATCCTCTGCGCCCTCGGCTCCAAGCTCTGTGGGGCCCGACACCAGGGTAGCGGAGCTGGAGTTGGTAAACGACCTGCTCAAGTCGCGAGTGTCACAGCTGGAGTCGTCTGAAGCGACCGCTCAGACTCAGGTGACAAAGCTCAATGATGCGCTGCTGGTGCTTAAGAAGCGACTGCGCCAAAACGGGCTTGATGACAGCGAGGAGACGAATTTGGAAAAAACGACTGGCCTGGGGGAGCAGCAGCAGCAATCTACCCCTACTGCGTCTGAGACGCCACTACCAAAGCGAATTAAGGTCAGCGAGCTCATTTGATTTGCAGAGATTTATGACAACCAAAGACAGTGAGGAACGAAATATTACTGTCTGAATACGATAGATATTGTACGATAACGATTTGGGCTTAGCCCGTGTAATATATGAAACAACAGCTACCACCAAACAGTACAACCATAACCCCGACTCATGGCCCCCACAGAGGTCAATCAGCTTAATCGTTAGCCTAGCAGACCGCGATCAGAGCTCACAAGTCGCATCAAACGCAAACCTGTATCGAAGAATTCCGCCCAGCGCGTACAGCTTTCGCCCAGTTCGTGGTACTTAGATCCTCTTTGCGTGCCGCTGCGAGCCACTGCGACTCGTAGAGAGCTGGGAGAGCGGACAAGTAGGCCATAGCACAGATTTAAATGGCCGACTCTTCGGAGGTCTCTCTTCGGAGCTCTGTTCTTGGAGGTCTCTTAGAAGGTGATATCGACCTAGACTGGGTTTCTGGGCATGGGCGTCTGCAAGAGGGCACAGTGAAAGCATCGGCACGCGTATCTTTATCACATCATGTGCCCAGCTACTACCCACCTAAATATATACCAAACCGCTGTACCACAAGTCTGCCAGCCAGCGACTCCCCAGTACCCCACACTGCCAATATCGAACAATCCCATGACCTACAGACCTGTTTCTCTATATGGCGACACATCATTTCCTATTAAAGCCACCGAGCAGCCGCGCAACCCCCGCCAACTTCCTTCCGTCCGTCCGGGCGAGCGGACGCAACGCTACAGATGACCCCAGGAAGTATAAGTAGTAGCAGGGCCCGGTGGGTGCCCGGTGTAACGCAGCGCTGACAGCGTTGGAGGAATGCAATCGTGGAAAAGTCCCAAAAAGCTCTAGAGCACGCTCACTCTGGCTAGACTAGAGGTACTGGCTAGCTTAACAGTTGCAGACTTGTGTGGCAGTGCGAATACCACTTTAGCAGTGGTGTGGCGGTGCGTGGCGGTGCCATGACGTCACTTACAATGACCCCAGGAGCAGCAGCGGAGCAGCTGCTGAATGGCGGGCTATGGAAAGATTGCGTAACAGGCGCAACGACAACTGTGTCTACTTGTGATGGCGCCTTGTTGGTCGACAAGATGCTCAATTGCAGTCTGACAGCTCGCAATGGGTCAAAACGGCCGGTGTACGAATATGTCAAGAGCCTGTTGGAGGAGCCAAAGCCGTCTTCGCAGCCAGGCACAGTGTGGTATCGACGGATATCGGCTTCAAAGCTGCAAGCAAAGTACACTTTTGAGGCCCATCAGACTCGCAAAGACTTGCCTTCCAGAGCCCCAGTCTGTTTGCTATTTGACCGCACGTTGGATGGCCGCCAATGGATGCTGGCGGGGGTGCAGCTGGACTCTGATTCCGAGGCTGAGTACTGGAGACCCTGGAGCGACTCAATTGAACTCGCCGAGACCGTGTACCGGGAGCACAGATTGGGCCAGCGACAAGACGAGCATCACACCGTACAGGAACTGCGACTAAAATTGCATCGGATCTTGGGAGGGACCGTGCCCATTACTGCTGCCGCCGGTACTGCTGATATGGCTACAGACAGGGCCCATGATGATGACTGGGGCAGCTCAATTGGAACCGAGTCCCATTCCCAGTCCGCAGTTGACTCAAAAATTGATACTGCGTTCACAACTTTGAGCGATTCGCCCGTGGAAGAGGCTGCCGCCGAATTTCAAACCTCGCAGACCCTGGACAGCGATTCAGATGACTACTGGGCCCAGTACGATCAAGTTGACGACTGCTAGCGGCGGCGGCGGAATCCGAATCCAAATCCGATTCCCAACCTCATCTCCTCACATACTAACTTTTGCATTGATCTATTAAGTACTAGCATATCGATCGTCACTTTTTTAGATGTACTCGTCGTCATCATCATAATACTCGTCTTCAGAAGCGGACTCAAGCTGCTCAAAGTTAACATTATAACGGAGCAGACCTCCAATTCCTCCGAATCCTCGTACAAACTGGGCACCTTCAGTCGATCGATCCGAAACGAACTCCAGACTTGCACCAAAGTCCTTGTATGACTCAGCCAGCCATTCGAGCATGAGCTTTTCATCCACAATCTCCTTGTCGCCAATATCGGCCTTGTCAGCAGTGTGGACAATAGACTGGTTGCCCTCGCTGTCCTTGACCACGTATCGTACCACATTAAGAGACTCGTATACAATTACCGTCTCGACGGCTCCAAGATCCAGAGCCTTGAGCGTGTCCTCGACTCCGTAGCAGAACTTGCCTGAATCCTTGGCAATTTCTTCAAAATATGTCGACAGAAGCTTCTTTTCTTGAATGAATTTGACGTTGGACAAGGTCTCGGCCGCCAATTCGATGGCCTGGTTGAACCCATTCTCTCCTCCGTACGAAATATCCACAATCTTCATGACCTTGGCCTGCAGTCTCTTATCGAACATGTCGGACTGCGACAGTTCTGTCTTGAAATCAGCAGAACCAGCAAGCACCAGTCCTTCAACATTGACTTTGTCGTTGGAGATGAAGTTTTGCACCGCGGCCTCAGCCACTTTTCTCACGTAGTTATGACGCGCGGAGTCTCGCAATCGCGAGAAACGCAGCGCAGACTGTCCACCACGACCGTGCTTCTTTGGCAGGTCCACAGTGAACTTGTGCAATACCTCTCGGGCGTTTCCAGATAGAGTACCAAACAGCGCTCCGTTACCGTCCATAATGATAAACCCAAACTTGGAATCGTCCTCTAGCAGCTCTGACAGGGCCTCGGTATGGAACTTGTTATCACACAGATACACCGAGGTGTTGATGGGCTTGAATGGCTCGAAATCAATGTTGACCTTTCTCTCCTTGCCTTCTTGAGTAATGACTTCACCACAGTATACCACTAATCCCTTGTGAGGAATTCGGTTGTACAGCTTTAGTCGCTGCTGTGTGGATGTGATTGCAGACAGGACCGACAGACGGTTGACACGGGACTTGATATTGGATGCAGTTCCGTATTCATCTGTCAGCATCTTGTTGATAAGAGGCAGCTGGCCACTGGGAGGGATAATTAACGAAATCATCGAAGTACCATTACCCCTGGCCAGTTCCAGGCTCTTAATCAGTCGCTTGACCTTCCATATCTCGATGTTCTTCTTTGCGTCATCGGCCTCCATGATGCCTCAGATGTTTGTAAACCGCGGAATAAACTGAAAAAAATACCACTCGGTTCTAGTTGAAATAGCACCACTCGATGCTGCTGATGTCTACACGGTGGAAACTTCTTGCTCATTCTGGGACAAAATTTTTCAGCCCGGTCACGTGGTGGCTGGGCTGTGGCTTGTGGTAGGATCACGTGCAGAGATAAGATAAGCGGATAAGCGTCTGGGGCGGGCCGGGGGACAGAGTACCCATGAGCAAAGCTAATGGGCGACTTGAGGTCGTCGTTTTCGGGTGGTTTTTAGTTCGTCTGTCTTCGAAATGGGTTCCTGATACTGGGAATGCCTAATACCTAAAAATATTCGCCCAATCGCGCCTTGGGGACTGTCTTGGTAACTACTTTTGTGACCCGTACGTGCCTCCATATAGTGCTGTGGCCCCCCATTTTGCTCTTTGACGCTGGCGGTGCTATTTTGGTGCTCGCCAGTGTTGCCAGTGTTGCTTGGTGCTATTTTGGTCTCAGTCGAGTTGTGACGGCCAGTTAACTGCTGGTACCTGCCTGGCCACGATTGAATGGATCCATTATTGGAGGACCGCCTAATATACGGTGGCAGCATGTAAGCGTTCACAACTAGGTCCGTGCGTTTGCAGCGTCGTAGCGACTGTTGTCAACCCCACGAACTGACTTGCCCACATATGAGCACATATGCATAAGCCTCTAAGGGGGTGACAAGAGGGCTGGCGATATTAATAGATGTCCGCCTTGGATCCAGCTGAGATAGACGCACGTAGCCAAAGTTTAGGGTTCTGACGGCGGCGACCAGCGGCAACTGCAAGTGATAGGTCCATCATAGATTCAGCAATGCATGGTGGGTCTGTGCATTCGGGTGCGAACGGACCGAGACGGTTCAGCAGGGCAGATTGCCGATATCGACGGCAAGGTAGAAGGTATACGTGCCAAGGCACTGTATAAATCGTACAGAGTTGCTGGGGCCTTTACCAGTTCGTACCAGTGCATAATTGTAAGATAGCGTAAGTCTGGATCTGCTACTGTATGCTGGTGTGTGAGGGTAATATTAGCATCACACATACATGAGGCACTGAAGCCAGATTCGTTGGCAAACATCTGGAAATTTTCAGGGAAATACTCAGGCGGAGCAGAATACCAAGAGAGATACCTAGGACTGGAACCAAGGCCGGACGTCCTTGCCAGCTATGAAGCAGTAGCACACGACCGACACTGGCGAAGAAGCGGAGGTTTTAGGGGAGAGCACAGTCGCACCGCGCCTCACCAAATGCGGCTTAAAACTCAGCGTTTGAAGCAGCCGGAAAAATTCAAAGAAAAATGGGCGTCTGGTGTAGTTGGTTATCACATTCGCTTAGCATGCGAGAGGTCCCCGGTTCGATTCCGGTGTCGTCCATTCTTTTTTTCCCTCCAGCCACCCTCGGCCTCCTCACCTTCTGTCCGCCTTGCAACGTTTAAAGTTTCCCGCTGAGCTGGGTGGCAGGTAGAAGGATTGACAGGGATCCTAGGGCGATCCCCAACGACTCGCCCGTGGTACAGTACAGCGGCGCTTCGATTGCTTCCATTGAAGGCGTCAACCTAAACGGTCCGTCAGTTTATTTTGATTGTTGCAGGTATAAGCTAAAGTTGAGGCATCATGAATCAGGCTATTTTTGACTGGTGACTGGCTATTTTTACGCCCCGACATTATTGGACACTTGAACCAGTCTCGTCCTATTTTTATCCAAGTCACCACGGGTCACTCGTCGGGCCATCATGCCGGGCTTCTCCAGACGATTGTGAGCGGGTGAGATTGTGAAATGTGAGACGGTGAGATTGTGAAATGTGAGACGGTGAGATTGTGAAATTGTGAGATGTGAAATTGTGAAATGTCAAATTGTGAGATTGTGAGACTGAAAGAGGTTGTGACGAGACTGACGTCACAGCACTGACCAGACAGCACGCGCCGAAACGGTGCCATTGGATACCCGCACAATTGGCACCGCGTTTAGCGTATCTCGGTCAGCGAGACTTACATCCGAAGATTGTGATTAGATAACCCATATTCCCAAGTATAGACCAGTATAGACCAGTAGACCAGGATAGTTCGACTATGGTACCAGTATAGTACTGAGGGCGGACTGCCACCCGGCTATGACCCAATTGCTTCAATTAGGATACGTCAATTTCGGCACAATCGACTATTCCAAACAATCGACTATTCCGAACAATCTTGAACAATACAATCCAGGGACAAGACATCCACTGCCATTTTCAACTCCCCCTTCGCTCCCTTTGTCAATCTCAATCGTCTCGTGCCGGAGCGTGTCTTTGTTTTGTGTCTGCGCCCCTTTGCAATTCACCCTTGTTGTCTCCTCATTCTCCCCTTACGTGTCCTGGGTCGCCTCCGTTCCTGAGTATACTAGACATTGTCATAGCGACAAGACTCAGGACGCGCCAGGCACCATTGCAATTAGGGGGTAAAGGCGACGCAGTATGTCTGACAGGGTTGGGTCGCCTGCGGTCGCAAACATGCCACCATCCGACCCCTTACTTTTGGGAGAAACCTTATGCTGATAGCACTTTGAAGGGACCATTCACCCACCGTCGACCGTGTAGTGTGGCCCTGCCTCCTGAGATTTGCCTCCTGAGATTCCTGATGGTGGACAACCATCACGCCTTGACTGTTGAGCAGGGGTGACTAAGGCGGAGACGTCATAGTGCCGCCACAGAGCTAGCTGCCGTGGGCGATTGTGTGGCCGGTGTATAGGCCTGGGCAGTTGTAGTGGGTTGTGGGTCGTATTATACGATGGCTGGGTTGGGCGAACTGGACGGTCCCACTGTAACCCCTAGGGCCGAGGACGAGCCGCCTTGAACAAACAAACTAGGAGCACTGGTTCGCCTATCGAATTATTGATCCTATGAGGGTTGATTGTTTATTATTTGGCCCACAGTGGCTCCACATAAGGTTAACCCGCTTAGCCTGCGACATGATTCAGACCCGCGGTGTGAAGACAAAAATGCCAGTGGCTTGAGAAACCGTTCCGGGACAAGTGAGTAGCTTTTTGATCCACGGAGGGCGGAACCCCAATATTTTTTTGGCGCAAATTAGGTTTTAGCGGGTTGCAAAAATAGGAGGCTTGCAAACATGTCTTGGGCGTCGACGACTCTGGCCTGTGGTCAATGGCTGTCTATTTAAACTACCGTGCCCACCACCTCAGAATGCATCAGTTATCTCCTCCAACCCTCCAATTCCCAATTGACGGATTAGGCGTCCTTTTTTTTGGTTGGACAGTCAATCGCTAGTTTCGCATACTTACCAATTGCGTGCCTCGACTCAAAAGTCAGAGTATAGTATCGTCAATCATCAGCACTACTATTACCACTTACCGCCAGCTTGTGATTACCTTGCCTTAGACTCGGCATGAAATTCGGCTCGTGTATTGCCGCAATTGCGGTGCTGAGCCTGGCTGATGCGTCGCCTCTCCGCCGAGTTGGTCTTGTCGCCAGGTTCCCCGTCGCCGACTTCAATGCTTCGACCACCGCCACTTCTGAGTCCACCTCGTCTCCCGTTGGACTATCGACCACTGGCGCCACTGGCACCGCCAGCGATAGTACTTTGGCCACTGCTGCTAGTTCTGACTCGAGTTCAATCGCTTCGACTTCTGGGTCCACCTCTGCGTCCGTAGGTGCCTCATCCGGGTCTGCTTCTGGCTCTGCTTCTGGCTCTGCTTCTGGCTCTGCTTCTGGCTCCGCTTCTAGCGCTGCCACCACCTCTGCATCTGTCTTGGCCTCGAGCTCGGAGCCCACAGCAAATTCCACTGTCGCTTCTGCCTCGACCTCTGGGGCCTCTGGTACTTCGTCTCTAGCTTCTACCACGGGAACCGAGTCTTCGGCCTCGTCTGCTGCCTCTACCACCTTCGGCTCCTCAGTCTCGGCTAATGCCAATGGCACATCGATCGATGCTGAGTCTGCTAGCGCTGCTTCTGGTACCGCGTCGTCCTCTTCGGAGGTTGGCGTCTCTGCATCTGAAACTTCCACTTCCCCCCCCTCTGCAGCTGCTAGTACTGGCCCACATTCAAGATCGACGCCAAAGGCGTCCGGGTCTGCCAATGTCACTGAGGAAGCTATCAGCGCCGGCTCAACTACCACTGGGCCCAGCTCGGCGACTCCCTTGTTGTCTGGCACGCGAGCCGTCTCGGTGCCTAGCAACAGTTCGGGCTCGGCGTCGCACTCAGGGTCTTCAGTAGCTGCTTCCGGATCGGCTTATGCCTCTGCCTCTGGTACCATTGCTGCTGCCGGTAGCACGGGTGCCAATTCGTCTGCTACGGCCCCAATCACGGCTCCTTCTGTCACCTCGCTGAATCCCTCTGTTATCACTGAGAAGGGGGTCACTATCACTGACCCTGGCAAGACTACGAGCATCATTGTCGAGCCTACGTGCTTCGTTGACGGGGGCACTACTCTGCTGCCCGCTAAGACTGTGGATGTGACTGTGATCGTGTCGGAATGTTGCAATGGCAAGTGCATCACTACTCCCACTACCACCGCGGCACCAATTCCTACTGTCACTGTTACTGCCTGTGATTCGGGCTGCAGTGAGGTTGTCACTGAGTGCCCATTCTGTACCATCTCCAGCTCGTGCATCACCGACATTAAGACCGTTTCTGAGACTGTCGTCACTGTCTACGAGCCCTGTGTTACTGTGTTGCCCCCTGCCGTCACCCCGGCGGTGGTGCCTAAGCCTACCACTATCACCGTGTGGGTTGAGGGTACACCAGTACCCAAGACCACTGTGATTCTGTCGCCCAAGCCAGGCGTGCCAGTCAAGACTCCAGGACCCGTTGTTACGAACTCGACTGGACCCAAGCCACCAATCCCTCCCGTAACCGGCACTGGCTGGACCACTACCACTAAAGTGACCACTGTTCCAGGGCCTACTCCAGTGACAATTACCGAGACATGCGCCTGCAGTGCCGACACTTGTGTGACCCTTACCACGGCAGTGCCTCCAGTGACTACGCCAAAGTCTAGTGGCGTCGTCTACACCAATGTCACTGTGGTGCCCCCTCCCGTCACTGTTACCTCAGGACAGACCCTGCCCCCAGTCACTACGGAGGTGGTGAAGACATCGGGCTCCAATGTGGTGACGGAGAGGACCACAATTACCCAGGTGTGCACTAAGGACATCTGCCACCCAACGCCGGTGCCCGTGGTGAACACTACCGTCGTCCCTGTACCACCTGTGCCGACTACTACCGTGACTCGAGGCGAGACTCTACCCCCAGTGACTACTGAGGTTGTGAAGACGTCGGGTACCAGCGTGGTGACAGAGAAGACCATAATTACTCAAGTGTGCACTAAGGACATCTGCCATCCAACGCCGGTGCCATTGGTGACCAACAGCACTGTGGTTCCTGCACCACCCGCCCCAACGACTGTGACTAAGGGAGAGACTCTGCCCCCAGTGACTACTGAGGTTGTAAAGACTTCTGGTACTAATGTCGTCACTGAGAAGACGGTTGTGACCGAGACTTGCACTAAGGAGATCTGCCACCCTACGCCAGCTCCTCCTGCTCCATCCTCTCAGAGCGTGCCAGCTCCTCCACCACCAGCACCAACTACCGTGACTCGGGGCGAGACTCTGCCGCCAGTCACTACGGAGGTCGTCAAGACATCTGGAACCAATGTGGTTACTGAAAAGACTGTCGTCACTGAAACCTGCACGAAGGACATCTGCCACCCAACGCCAGCTCCTCCTGCTCCTACCAGTGGAACTCCTGCTCCGCCACCACCGGTACCAACTACTGTGACTCGGGGCGAGACTCTACCGCCAGTCACCACAGCGGTGGTCAAGAGTTCGGGCACTAACGTTTTCACTGAGAAGACGGTTGTGACCGAGACTTGCACTAAGGAGATCTGCCACCCTACACCGGCTCCTCCTGCTCCATCCTCTCAGAGCGTGCCTGCATCACCAGCACCACCGCCCGCGCCTACTACCGTGACTCGAGGCGAGACTCTGCCTCCCGTCACCACAGCGGTGGTCAAGACATCTGGAACCAATGTGGTTACTGAACAGACTGTCGTCACCGAGACTTGCACGAAGGACATCTGCCACCCAACGCCAGCTCCTCCTGCTCCTACCAGTGGAACTCCTGCTCCTCCTCCACCAGTGCCAACCTCGGAGACCGCGCCCGCACCTCCTGCGCCTACCGTTACCTCTGGCCAGCCATTGCCCCCAATCACCACAGAGACCGTGAAGAGCTCTGGCTCCCAGGTTGTGACCGAGAAAACGGTCGTGACGCAGACTTGCACCGAGGAGATCTGCCACCCCACGCCAGCGCCAGCGCCAGTACCTACCCCTGAGACTGGCAAGCCGGCACCAGCGCCGGCTCCGTCGCCCAATTCTGAATCGCCAGCTCCGGCGCCTGCCCCCGGCCATGAGACGGCCCCGCCTGCATTGCCCTCTCCCGCCGCTGCTAGCGCTCCTGGAGAGACTCCCGCTGCCGCTGGGTGCACTGGAGGAGGTGAATGCCCGCCGGCGGTTGTCCCTGCCGCGGAGTCTAGTGCCCCAGTTCAGGTCAATGGTGGTGTGTCTAATCGACCCAAGGCACTGCTGTCAGTTGGCTTATTGCTGGTTGGGGTTCTTATGGCATAATTGCCTGACTGGCGCCTGTCAATTGGGCCAAAATTTGCATCTTCAATTCCCGGTCAGGTGTACTTTTAATTCTTGTTGCTTCGGTTCGGTAGACTCTCCTTCATTAAGGGTCCTTTTTGTAGTTAAGATAATGACAAATGGATATTTTAAATTTACCCGCCAGATGACATTAATATGGTGGATGTACCCACGGCCAGTGGATATCAACATTAGTTGGTATAAGTGCAGTTCTCAATTGAGCATTTGAACTCCAGTTGAACTCCAGTTGCCAGTGGAAGTCTAACCGTCATTTTCCGCCGGTTTTCCCGCTTCACAGCCTCCCCCTACTTATCCCAACCGGTGCGATGATCCCCCCGCACCCCCCACCTTGAATCGGCCCGATTCAATCACCTTAGATGCATCGGCTAAGACCTAATCTCAAGTATATAAGCCGGAGAAGACCCCCCCAGTTTCTATTTAAACCACTGACACCAGGTCGCCGATTTGCAATGAGCCCCGAGAAGACAGACTCCGCCACTAGTTTGGCTGCTAACTCCGAGACAAGGTCGCGATCCCCGCCGACCGACCACTCGTGGTGGAAAGAAGCTTCGGTGTACCAAATCTACCCCGCGTCGTTCAAGGACTCGAATGGCGACGGGTTTGGTGATTTGGATGGCATCATCTCCGAACTCGACTATATCAAGAACCTCAATGTGGACTTGGTTTGGCTATCGCCTATCAACAAGAGCCCTCAAGTGGATATGGGGTATGATATTGCCGACTACAAAGATGTCGACCCTCGGTACGGGACCCTGGAGACGCTTGATAAACTCATCAAGGGCCTGAACGACCGAGGTCTCAAGTTCATCCTTGATTTGGTCGTCAATCATACCTCGGACCAGCACGAGTGGTTCAAACAGTCCCGGTCGTCAAAGTCCGACCCCAAACGCGACTGGTACATTTGGCGGCCAGCCAAGGTGGACGAGGCGGGAAACCGAGTCCCTCCAAACAATTGGCGGTCGTACTTCAAGCAGTCGGCGTGGACGTGGGATGAGCACACCCAGGAGTACTACTTGAGTCTGTTCACGGACGAGCAGCCCGACCTCAACTGGGAAAACGAGGAGGTGCGGGCAGCAGTGCATGACGTGGTGGAGTTTTGGCTCAAGCGAGGGGTTAGCGGGTTCCGACTCGATGTTATTAACCTCATTTCCAAGGTCCCGGAGCTTCCAGATGCCCCAATCACCGACCCAACCTCCCCAACTCAGTGGGGGTACAAGTACTATGCCAATGGGCCCCGGCTCCATGAGTACCTCCAGGAGCTCGGGGTAGTGTTCAAAAAGTACGATGCGTTCACGGTCGGAGAGATGCCCCACATCCAGTCTCTGGACGAGACAATTAAGATTGTGGGTGCAGACCGGGGCGAGCTGCGGACCATTTTCCAGTTCGATCTGGTATCTCTGGACAAGCTTTCCGGCGACTTTGAGCTGCGACCGTTCCAGGTCAGCAACCTCCGGGCGGCAATTGCAAAGTGGCAGAAGGTGGTGCCGGAGCGAGGGGGATGGAACTCCGTCTTTATTGAGAACCACGACCAGGGGCGAGCAATCTCGCGCTACCTGTCTGATTCTCCCCAGTACCGTGCTTACAGTTCTAAGCTGGTGGCATTGCTAGTGACGTTCCAAAAGGGGACTCCCTTCGTGTACCAAGGGCAGGAGATTGCGACTGCCAACCTTACTCGAGACGTGCCCATAGAGGAGTACAAGGACGTGGAGACCATCAACGCGTACAGCCGATTCCTGGCAAAGAATCCGACTAAGGCCCAGGTGTCAGAGTTCCTCGACCGCGTTGCCCGCACTGCGCGAGACCATGGGCGGACCCCAATGCACTGGGACGATAGTGCTCATGGAGGGTTCACCACCGCCGATGCCGAGCCGTGGATGACCCTCACAAAGGACTTCCGTCAGTGGAATGTGAAGAACCAAGCCAATGATGCCGACAGTCCGTTGGCTTTCTGGAGACAGGCATTGCTCGAGCGCAAGCGACGAAAGAATGTGGTCGTCTATGGAGACATCGATATCGAAGAGGGGGACGAGTCTAATGTGATTGCGTTCAAGCGTACTAGCGAAGACGGCAAGGAGCCCGACTTGTTAGTTGTGCTGAACTTTTCATCGGCCAATCTGGAATACACCGCTAAGTTCGAGCTTTCTGACAAGGTCGTACTCAACAATTACCCATCTTTGGAGGTCTCGGGAACCCAGATCCGTCTACAACCATACCAAGGAGTGGTAATTGAGCTCCAGACCAAGGTATAATTCTGTACCAAGCCAATTGCAGGACCAACTGTATAGAAAGCGGCTAAGACGAGGCAGAGGTAGAGATAGATATAGAGATAGATGATACGATAGTATGCTACAAGAGATTCACGGGAATAGCAGCGAATAGCAGCTTTATCTGGACTGTCTGCCAAGCAAGTCTGGAAGCTGGTCTGGAAGCCATTCTGGAAGGCATTCTGGAACCAGCCTGGAGCCAGCCTGGAAACCAGCTTGAGTTCAAGACTGAGTCGGGTCCAATGGCTCAACTCCATGCCGCATCTCCGCCAATGGCCTCGACCTTGGCCGAATACCTATTCCATGGCACTTGCAGCTGAGATCTCCGCTGGCTCATACCGCCAAGTATGACCAATTGATGCGGTTGAGTCGGTCGCCCGATCGCCTTTAGACATTTAACCCCGGCGCGCGGCCGCCGGGGAGGATTTGCGGAGATAGCCTCTAACGCCGCCACGCGCACCGTTCACAGGACTAGCACAGGGGTACTTGTGATGACCCAAACTATCTAGGACGACGATGACAAATGCAAATGGAAAGACGTCGACGCGCGTGGCCTGCTAAGATAGGCATTATCGGGGGGAGAAGGGGGAGCATTTGATGACTACTGATATGGTGGCACTCCGCCTACTTCACTGCTAGGCAGTTACTCACTCACTAAGCCATTTTATATCTTCATTTAGAGTTATCGCGGTAGTCACGTTAATCGCCGCTATCGCCGACGCACCCTTCCATCGCTATCGCCGACGCGCCCTTCCATCGCTATCGCTATCACACTCCTGCTATCCCACTATCCCACTATCACCGCCATCACCGCTCTTTGCGCCTAAGTCCGCCTTGTCTGGGGCCACTTAAACTATGGACCTTGCAGCCGCTGCGGTGGAAGCGGCTACCGCCTCAAGATAAGCAACGGCAATCACCACCTACAATCCGCAAACAAACCAACATCCAAGCCAACATCTAAATCCAACACTGACACCTGAACACGTATTGTCACCACTAAATACTCTCTATAATTGCTATTCTATAGCCATTGTGTACTGCTGAACTCTGTCTCGCTCCTCTCGTATCCCATTGTTGGGTGTGGGCTGTCGCAATTTTTCTCATCGGTACTGCATTCGATGTTTCATCTGCAGTCTATTGCGGTGAAACATCAATTGTCAGCGGCGATTTCGTTCGGCGATGCGGAGACAGAGAATTGCACAGTCGAAACTCCACATTTCACGCCGTAAACGCTCCAATGAAACAGTGGGCCGCTACTAATTACAGACCCACCTCTCCTTTTGCCTCCCTGCCCGATATTCACCATTCCCGCACCACCTCCCAATCTCCGTCCGAGCCTGACTAACGCCGCTACTGCAGTCTCATGCATGTCTCACCTTGCATGATCCGCAGGCTTTCTCAGCAGAGACAAATTCTAGGTTACTAAGGCAGTGATTTCTCAGCAATGCTACCGCTCAACCAGCAGTATATATTAAGCGCAAACACGCTTGTAGTCAATCAATCAATCTCTTACCCATCCAGCATCCAAGAATTAGATATTAACCATGGGTTACGCAGAGACCTATCGAAATACTGCGTTTGTGGACCTGTTGGAGTGGACCGGGCTGGTAAAGCTTCCTCACAACTTTGTCCCCCAACCCCCAAGACCTGTCACTGAAGAAGACGCCAGTGCTGGTGCTCGTCATGACAGTGTGGGCGAGGAGTCGACCAAATTGCCTCCCAAGGACGACGAAGAAGCCAATCCGGGGCTAGGACTGGGCCGCGAAGTGTCCATTGAGGTCGGCAGCCAGTCTGGTAGCCAGAATGAGGACGACGGAGTCGAGTCGGCGGTGGTGAACAACGCGAGCGAGACCGCAGTGGTGTCAGAGAAGACTGTGGATGTGGACCCGTTTTTGGTGGATTGGAACGGCCCTGAGGACCCTGAGAACCCTGTGAACTGGAAGCACTCGAAGCGAAACTTTGTGGTGTTCCAGGTGATGTTTCTTACCACTGCTACCTACATGGGTTCATCCATCTACTCGCCTGGTCAGGAGGCGGTTCAAGAGTATTTCAAGGTTGGCCACGTCACTGCTACTCTGAACCTGTCGTTATACGTTCTCGGATACGGATTGGGACCGATGATTTTCTCGCCGCTGTCCGAGGTCCACTCAATTGGCCGAATGTACATTTACGAGGTGACGCTGCTGCTGTTTTTCATTCTCCAAATTGGTGCCGCTCTGGCCCAGAACATTGGCACTCTGCTGGTAATCCGGTTCCTGACCGGATTCCTGTCTGCGCCGGCGATTTCGACCGGAGGTGCGTCGCTTGGTGACATTGTCAAGTCGCAGCTGCACCTGCCTCTATTTATCGGTCTGTGGGCTGTCGGAGCAGTAGCTGCTCCCGTCATTGCTCCTCTGCTTGGTGCTGCCATGCTGGTGGCCAAGGGATGGCGATGGATTTTCTGGTTCTTGATGATGATCTGTGGAGTTGCATTGCTGCTTTTTACGTTCTTTATGCCCGAGACCCTGGGGGCGAATGTGCTGCGCCGACGAGCCCAGCGAGTTCGCAGGGCCACTGGTGATGACCGATACTACACTAAGGACGAGCTCGATAGCCGAGGCGCTAGCGCCAAGGAGTTCCTAGTTGAGACGTTCTACCGTCCGTTTGCAATCATGTTCTCGGAGCCAGGCGTCATGGCGTTCGACTTGTACATTGCTCTGGCGTACGGATGCTTCTACTTGTCGTTTGAAGCGTACCCAATTGTATTCATTGGCGTCTACCACTTCACAGCTGTTGAGTATGGACTCGCATTCCTTGGTTTCTGCATTGGATGCGCCCTCGCATACCTGGTGCTGGTGTGGTTTGTGACCAAGCGAGTATGGCCCAAGGCTATGGCCGGCACTCTGATGCCCGAGGATTTCACTGATTTGGCAAAGTACGTGTCGCTGTTGCTGCCAATGGCGCTGTTCTTGCAAGGATGGACCTCTAACTACCACTGGATCCTCCCAATTATCTGGGAAATTCCATTTGTCATCTCAGTGTTTAACATTTTCCAGAGCGGGTTTGCGTTCTTGTCGTCGAATTATCCTCGATACCTTGCATCAGTGTTTGCAGGCAATGCCTTCATTCGATCTGTGTTTGCATGTGCATTCCCATTGTTTGGTCAGGCCATGTACAACTCAATGGCCATCAAGAACTTTCCAATTGGATGGGGTTCGACTCTGTTAGGGTTCTTTACTTTGTTCATGGCCATTATTCCAATTGTCATGCATCGATACGGCCCTTATCTTCGAGGACGATCCAAGTATGCGAACTAAGCGCGACTTGATTGACTCAAGTGTTATTTATTATAGGCTACTAGAGGACCAGGTAATTAATATATGACTAGAATTAAGCCGAAATGGTTCAATTTACAATTTTAACTTAGCAGCGACTTAGCTCAGCGGCAGCTCAGTAACAAGCAATTAACAGTTTCAACTTAGCAGCAAATTAGCAGCAAGCAATTAACAATTTCAACGTAGCAGCAACTCAGCAACTGAGCAACAAGCAATTAAAAGTTTCAGCTAGAAATGTCGAGCTAAGATTGCCCACTCTGGCTATCACAACCCACAAAACTCAATCCTGTATGCAGCTTATAATCAATTATATTATAAATCATCACAGTTTAGGATCAAACTCAAAATATCGCACCAGACCGTGATACGGACCACCAGATCAGGTCTGGTCGGACTCGATTTTCCGTTCTTAGCCTAAACCGCTCTAGTTACTCTTTCAGCTCTGCTGCCCAGTCGGCTTATCTCTCTATTGTGCTGACCCGCTCCGCAGTCCGCAATCATTGGGTCATTGGCTCCGCGCCACCTTGAGTCTTCTTCAGTTCATCCCTAGTTAGCTCTACGATCTCCGACGTCAGCGACAACCCTCCGCCACCAGCCCTAAGTGTCTCTAACCCTGGCCGCCATTATTCCCACTCATCTCCGCACGTACCTTAGTTGGGCGGCGAAATTCTCATCTGTGCCGTCATCGTCTTCCCATTGCTCTTCCCATAAGCTCTCCTTCGCAGCTTTGGAAGCGACGTTTGTCTCTGAATCTTTCCAGTCTAGTTAGCGCCACTCAGTGTTCAGCCTGCTCGTTAATGCACCCCTCTACCTACCTTCAACAGGGAAGTCCTCAAACTCATCATCCTCTTCTAATGACACCAGTGTGTTCTTGGTAGGCTCTTCCTTTTTATCCTTAACTTCCGACATGTTTAGTATTGGTACAGTTGGATTTGAATTTCACCAGGCCTTATTGTAGACTATCTCCACTGCGTCTCCTACCACCATCAACCGGCGGTGATGTGGCGGCGGCGGCGGCGGTCGCAGCGGCGAGCGGCTGAAAATTATTTTTCAAATCTCCTCCCACTGGAAAATCAAGGAATTTCAACGTCTGCTGAAATCTCCGAAATCTGCGAAATATAAACTTTCACCTTGAGTGATAACTGCAGAGGCAGTGTGTACTAACAGGTAGCCTAAGATGAAGGAACCTCTGATCGATACCCCGCCCAGATGCATCAAAGGCATCTCCTTCGGCATCCTCTCGTCTCAGGAGGTGCTGAAGGAATCTGTGGTTCAGATCACTCATCGAGATATCTATGATCTAGAAAGGGGCCGGGCTCCTAAGGATAACGGTGCGATTGATATGAAAATGGGTGTTTCCAACAATTTCATGGAGTGCAAGACATGCCGGGGCAAACTTGCAACTTGTCAAGGTCACTTTGGGCATATTCAGCTGGCTCTGCCGGTGTTTCACGTTGGGTACTTCAAAGCGACCCTCACAATTTTACAAAACATTTGCAAGGTGAGGACTAGGGGGAGTGGGCGAACGGGGCAAATAATATTGGCTGTGGCCAAATTCGCTCGCGGTGGTGTTGTGCTGCTAAACAAGTGCTAACTAGGATTGCTCGGCTCTGCTGCTGGATGAGCAAATGAAACGAAAGTTCTTGTCAGAATTACGGCGTCCTGGTATCGATAACCTTCGACGAATGCAAGTCCTCAAACGAATTAACGAACAGTGCAAAAAGCAGAAAAAATGTCTCCATTGTGGCTCACTCAATGGTGTGGTCAAGAAAGCAGGAGTGCTCAAGATCATTCATGACAAATTTCGATGGGTCGGCAAAAAAATCCCAGAGGAAAAGGAGCTGTTCGATGCGTCGTTCCAGGAAGCTAAGCAGTCAATGCCAGAACTCGACAAGTATCTTAAACGAGCTATGGACGATTTGAACCCGCTCAAGGTGCTCAATCTGTTCAAGAAAATCGCCCCCTCTGACTACCAATTGCTAGGAATGGACCCCGCAAAAGGGCGCCCGGAAATGTTCATTTGGACCTACGTCCCGGCGCCACCAGTGTGCATTCGGCCGTCGGTTAAGCAAGAGGGCGCATCCAATGAGGACGATTTGACCGCCAAATTGGGCGAAATTGCATTCACAAGTTCACTCATTCGCGCTGGTCTTGACAAGGGTATGTCACTTGTCAGTTTGATGGAACAGTGGGACTTTTTACAGCTCTCTCTTGCTTTGTACATCAATGCCGACACCCCCTCGGGTCCGGACCGGTCTGCCAAGGCCATTCGCGGTCTCTGCCAACGTCTTAAGGGTAAGCAGGGGCGATTCCGAGGCAATTTGTCTGGTAAGCGAGTCGACTTTTCGGGTCGAACAGTCATTTCCCCCGATCCAAACCTCCGGGTTGACCAGGTTGCAGTTCCGGATCGTGTTGCTAAGATCCTCACGTACCCGGAGAAGGTTACCGACTACAACAAGGCTAAAATGCAGGATTTGGTCGCCAATGGCGGCAAAAACTACCCGGGAGCAAACTACCTGCTCAAGAAAGGAGAGTCAATTCGCCGTAACTTGCGGTATGGCCGGCTACAGGAAATCGCAAACAACCTGCAGGTAGGTGATATCGTGGAGCGACACCTTGAGGACGGTGACATTGTGTTGTTCAACCGTCAGCCGTCGTTACATCGACTATCTATCTTGTCGCACTACGCCAAAATTCGGCCGTGGCGAACGTTCCGACTCAATGAGTGTGTGTGTACACCATACAATGCCGATTTCGACGGTGACGAAATGAATTTGCATGTTCCTCAGACCGAGGAAGCCCGCGCCGAGGCCATAAGCCTAATGGGAGTGAAGGATAACTTGGTGACACCCCGATCAGGAGAACCAATTATTGCAGCGACGCAGGATTTCATTACTGGGTCGTACCTGATCAGCCGAAAAGACCAGTTCTTCGACCGAGGGTCGTTTTGCGAGATTTTGGCAATGATGTCGGATGGAGAGCTTCAATTTGACCTTCCTCCACCGGCCATTTTTAAGCCCGTTGCCCTGTGGACCGGAAAGCAGGTGTTCTCGCTGTTAATTAAGCCTAACCGTGCGTCCAATGTCGTGATCAACCTCGAGGCCAAAAACAAGACCTTCCATCCCCCGGCCAAGGGCCAGGCACTGGAGATGTCGCCGAACGACGGGTATCTGCTGATCCGAGGCAGCGAAGTGCTGAGCGGGGCCATGGACAAGAATACCCTTGGAGACGGTAAAAAGAACTCTGTGTTTTACGCTATTCTGCGCGACTACGGCCCCTCTGAGGCGGCCACTGCTATGAACAGAATGGCAAAGATGTGCGCGCGATGGCTGGGAGGGCGAGGGTTCTCAATTGGAATCAACGACGTCACCCCCGGCCGAGAACTGAGCTCAAAGAAGGATATCCTCGTAGAGAAGGCGTACGATCGCTGCGACGACCTGATTGAGCAATTGCGTCTGGGTAAGCTGGAGACTCAGCCAGGGTGTAATGAGGAGCAGACACTGGAATCCAAAATTGGTGGCTTGCTGTCTAAGGTACGAGAAGAGGTCGGAGACGTGTGTATTAGGGAGCTGGAGAAGTCGAATGCGCCGCTTATTATGGCGACCTGTGGGTCTAAAGGATCTACTCTAAACGTGTCGCAGATGGTGGCAGTAGTAGGACAGCAGATTATTAGCGGACATCGAGTGCCTGATGGGTTCCAAGACCGATCGCTTCCGCACTTCCGGAAGAAGTCAAAGACCCCGCCATCCAAGGGTTTTGTGAGAAACTCATTCTACTCGGGCCTGACTCCGCCAGAGTTCCTCTTCCATGCTATTTCTGGAAGAGAAGGTCTGGTAGATACCGCTGTCAAGACCGCCGAGACAGGTTATATGTCACGGCGACTCATGAAGTCGTTAGAGGACTTATCGTCCAAATACGATAACACTGTCCGAACTTCGAGCAATGGCATTGTCCAATTCCATTACGGGGGTGACGGATTGGACCCGTTCAACATGGAAGGTGACGCGAAGCCAGTCAATTTCACGCGGACGTGGGCTCACATCGTCAATGTCACGTTTTCCAACGACGAGCCCAACTTGCTGCCTTACGAGGTGTGTGAGCTGGCGGAGTCGATTCTGGTGCCGCTAGAGAAGCGACTGTGCCGTCGCGATAACCTCGGCAACATTATCGATGACGAGGACGAGCAGGCTGCCGAGGAGCGGTTTGTGGACGAAAGAGACCCTCAGCGAGACTTTTACCGGTCGCTAAGCGGCTTTATTCGAGAGCGGGCGGAGGAATTGGGGGCGGCGCGAACCCGAATGAACATGGTTGCGTTGACAGAGCGGCCAGAGGGCGAGGATTACGAAGGAGTTGACTTTGACGAGTTTGTTTCCGCCGAGCGCAAGGTCGCGGTGGACCAGGTGTGCAAAATCTCCGACAAGCTGGTGCGAGGGTTCATCTCCCTGTGCCTTGAGAAGTACGAGCGGGCCAAGGTGGAGCCTGGTACTGCGGTAGGAGCAATTGGCGCGCAGTCGATTGGCGAGCCGGGGACGCAAATGACGTTAAAGACTTTCCATTTCGCCGGAGTGGCGTCTATGAACGTGACGTTAGGAGTGCCGCGAATCAAGGAGATTATCAACGCGTCTAAGTCCATTTCGACTCCAATCATTACCGCGTACTTGCTCAACGACGAGGACGAGCGAGTAGCGCGAATGATCAAGGGGCGAATTGAGAAGACGTACTTGAAGGATGTGGTAGTGTATATTGAGGACGTGTACACCGAGCACGGGGCGTGTATCTCGATGCGGGTGGACTGGAAGACTGTGGACCGACTGCGGCTAGAGTTGACCATTTCGCAGATTGCCAATGCCATCTCAAACGCGCCAAAGCTCAAGATTTTGCACTCGGACATTCGCATTGTGGGATCCAACATTATCCAGGTGCAAGTGAACCCGCCGTCGGCCAAATCCAGCTCCACCACTGCCTCGGCGGCGGCGCTAGCGGAGAGCGAGGTGTTTTACCGCGCCCAGTTCCTCCGCCGAGTGCTGCCGGACGTGGTGGTGAAGGGGTCGCCGGAGATCTCTCGGGCGGTCATCAACATCCGCGACAAGGACAAGAAGAAGGAGTTGCTGGTCGAGGGATACGGGCTTAAGGAGGTCATGACCACCGACGGAGTCATTGGCACCGAGACCCGGACTAACCACGTGCTGGAAACATATCAGGTGCTTGGAATTGAGGCGGCCCGGACCTGTATCATCAACGAGATCAGCACCACCATGAGCTCTCACGGCATGTCTGTTGACCCGCGACACATCCAGCTTCTGGGCGACGTGATGACGTTCAAGGGCGAGGTTCTGGGGATCACGCGATTTGGGCTCGCCAAAATGCGAGACTCGGTGTTGCAATTGGCGTCGTTTGAAAAGACTACCGACCACCTGTTTGACGCGGCGTTCTACATGAAGACAGACAAGGTCGAGGGCGTCAGCGAGTGCATTATCTTGGGCCAGAGCATGAAGATTGGTACGGGAGCATTCCATCTGATTATGCCCAACAGTGGCGCCGATGGCGATACCGGATCCGAGGTGTTTTTTGACGATCTGTGTGATGAGCTTGATAGACAGCCGATGGAAATCAGTGCATAGGCGAAGGGCCGAGAAGTGACGGGTGCATGGTTGCAACACGCGCGGCACAACTGCGACCCCCGTACCGCTGTTGCGTCGTTGCAATCAAATTGTGCGTGCCAGTTGCAGTCGCTCCGCCTCGCTACTGTTACGCCCATTGCCTGTCGCTTACGCATACGTCTCCCCCAACTTCTGTCACCCGGGCAATCATGCCTCCAGGGTGCATGACCATACATAATTGTGCATATACCTCCTATTTTTAGTGACCCTGAAGAAGGCACTGCATGGAATGCAGAGTAGTAGGCGGCGACAGTTAACTCAACAGGAAGGAAAGGATAGTGGGGGGTGTAGATAGGAGAAGAGATAGTGACAGGGACAGCTTGGTAGTGACATGATAACTGGTATTTACAGGTTGACTGGGTCAGATGCAAGCGAGCCGAAACTCGCGTTAGTATGTATTGCCGCCAGGTTATGGTGACGGGATGCTAGATGCTAATTAGTTAGGATAATGGTCGCCATCAAGGCTAAGGTTAGTAAAAATACCGGCTGGATCAGAAATGACCCTCCGTTTGAGACTGCTAGAACTTGGGCAGGAACAAAATCCGACCCGCATGATTGGTCCAGGACCTGCGCGGCCGACTCGTAAGTTTCACGAATGGGCTGTGAGGACGAGTTTGTGTAAGAGTGGTAGAGCTCGACCAAATTGTGGTTGCATTTGGAGCACGACAGGCCCGAGTACGCCGAAGGGGTGGATCCGTTGGTGGAGTTTGCGCTCGGATACGGGACTCCGAGCGGCAATAAGTACAGGAATGCATCCAGGGACTGCTGAGACGAGTTTGAGAACAATGCGTCCGTATAACAATAGTTTGCGGTGGACCCACTAGACCCTGAGTCGGCATTTCTGGCGCAGGTGGCCTGGTACACCAAGGGGTATGCAATAAAATCAGTTTGAGCTTGGACCACTAGATCGGTCTTGGCCTTGAGATCCGATACACACTGGCGGTTTAATTGGTCGAGAAGGGTGTTCATGACTTGCCAGCATTGGCCAAAGTTGACCGAGCACGACTGGCCGAGCACGTCTTCGACCCCAGTCTGGCCCTTGGTCCGGACAATCGTCACGTAAGACTGCGAGTTTTGGAGGTAGAACGACATTGGCGAGCAGTCTACAAACGACTGGTTAGTGAGGAAGCTGGAGAAGAACTGCTGGCATTTTGAATCTTGGAACGCCGACGGCCCCAGAGATGTATCAAACGCTGTAGGAGTGGGGATAGGTGTTGACGAGACCGTAGTCGGAAACGTAGTCGGATCCGTAGACGGGCCTCCCGACGCGGTTCCCGAGACAACCGCTCCCGATGTGACTGCCATGGCTGGCTACAATCTGGAAATGACTACACTCTACAGTCACTTAGATCTGGAGGTCGGATGGTCAAACTTTTCACCCCCCAGCCGGATGTCCCCTCGCCTATATATCCATCCAACCCTTTATTTTATTTACGCTGCAGCCATTGTGCACCGACTGGCCTGTCTATGCACCGATCGCCATGGCCGCTTACCTGCTGCATCCTTCAGTTTTGAGCCTTCCTCATCCGGGACAAGGCGGGGAGCCAGGGGGCAACTACCCGGCGACCACCGCCAAAGGGGCCAAGGGGGCGACCGAGCCGGCCGCGACGGCGACCCCACGAGCACGGGCCCGGACCCGGGCTCCCGTTAGTGACCGCACGGGCCACAGCCCGATCCACCGCCAATGCTAACCCCGCCACTACTACCGCCATCATCCCTACTCAGATATCGTAGCCGTTACGATTGATCGGCAGAGCGGATCCCAGCGGATCAAAGCGGATCCTAGCGAGATCGACGCGTATGCATGGGTGGAGGAGCCAGCTCCCGGGAATAAGACAGCCGAACTAAGAAGGGAGACAAGCATAGCATGATAAGACGGATAGAATTGCGCTTGATGGGGGGTCTGTTGAGACATGTTGCCAAAAACCGACGAGGTCGAACTGGATTGGTACGCGCCTGGCCGGAGGAATGCTTGGGTATTTCTGTTTTTGCCCAGTCTCGGCCCATTTAGGCGGCCGGGCAGTCCCCTCCCCGCCCAATTGGGATGTAGCTAGTATATACGACCTCGCTTTCGGCATAGTGGGGCGCATAGTCATCTCGGAGCAGACAAGCGGCAGAGCATGCAGGCAGGCGGCGAAGTGGCCGAGAAGTGGGAGAGATGGGGGAGAAGTGACATGTTGTAGTTGGTATGACCTCAGCATGCCTGCTCGCTAGCGAGTGTCTTACCGCTCGCCCCACTCTCGCCGCTAGGTTGTGCGCTACGCGCTAGACGTCCCCTCGGTCGCTGGTAACCGTAACGACGCGTATTCCAGCACAACCCGCTGCACTTGTCGATACTTCCCCATAATCTCAATAACCTGCTGTAGCAATTCGTGCTTCTCAAGCCCACAAATCTTCGGCGTCCACGCCCCGTCAACCCCGCCCCCCTTTACCCCTTGAAGGGGCCCTAATAGCTCCGCCAATAGCTCTCGCACCTTGTCCGTTAACCCATCTTCGGCAATTGCTCGTGCATACATCCTCAGGGTCTGGCGAAGCTCCTGGGGTGATCCTAGCACCTGGGCGGCCCCTATTCGGTTTTCTAGATGCGCAATCGAGACCGTGCCCTCAAACCCTTCGTACCCTTCTTGCATCATCCGGTTCTTTGCCATTCGCTGGAGCTGTCGGCCCCGGGTTCCTCCCCGCACCATTGTCTCCTCATTAGTCCGTCGTTCAATCATATTGACGATGCCTCCGGTGGACGTCATGCCGGAGTCCCAGTACCGCGACCCAATCGCCCACCACGGCTCTGACACTCGCTGCCAGGTGGCCATGCCCGAATTGTAGGTAAACCCATGCCCGTTTGACAGCGTCACTACGGCGTGGCCGGTCTCGGTTACTGCGCATTGCGTCACTGACACCGCGCGCTGGACCCCGGATTCCAGGTATTTGGCGCTGGAATCTAAGATGGGCGCCACTGACACCGGCTCGTGCATCGCCCGTTGAGCCATAATGTCCCACACATGCAGCATGCCAATGGACGTGATGGCTAGCAGATACGGGCCCTGCGACTCCAGAAACGTGACTGAGGCCCCCAACACCAGCGACGGCATGAGCCGCCGCCCGGCAGGTGTGTAGACGGTGATGACGCCGTCTTCGGTAGCGACCGCCCAAAACTGGCGCCCGTCCCCGGCAACCAGGTGGCCGTGGTGGTGCAGAAAGTCAATAAACACCACCTGGCCGGCCCTAGTGGCGACAATGCGCGCCGGCTCCTGCTCGTTTCCTGACCCGTTGCGCACTTCCAGCACTGTTGACCCGCCGCTGGGGTCGGTGGTGAAGAAGGCGCGAACCTTAGGCACTGCCAGGCGCACCTGCGACACCGTCGTCGCGGGCGACACCACTGCAGGGCGGATGTACTCCGGCACGTCTTGGTGTTTGGGCTTTTTGACTGCCCCAGCGCTTCCTCCAGCACCGGCGGGGTCGTCTTCGCCATTGGCCTCTTCGGGCTTGCGTTTGTTGCCAATGATAAGGGCCGACACTCCACCCTTGGGCAGGGCATATGACGGTTTGGACATGCCAATTGCCGACACCGAGTGCTCAGCAAGAGAAGACGAAGACGGGCCGAGGGTCGAAGGTGGAGGGGGCTTCGCCACTGCCGGGCTAGCGACAGTGAGCAGTTGAGGAGCCACTCTGCGCTTTCCTTCCTTCGTGATTGTCATTTTCTGAGGCGGAGCGGGGGCGGCCGTGGGAGCATTGGTGGTCGCATTGGTGGTCGCAGTACCGGTAGCAGCAGTAGCAGCATTGGTAGTAGCAACACTGGTAGTAGTAGCATTGGCAGTAGCACTGGTAGCAGAATTGGCGGTAGCACTGGCAGCAGAATTGGCAGAATTGGCGGTATTTCCGGCGCTGTCAGCTCCTGTTCCATTACTTCGTTCCCGCCCTACTTCAAATCCTTCCCCTCCCATAATCTCGTCCATTCGTTTCTCAGATTCGAGCTTGCCGTCGTCCCCGATTCGCTCCTCCAGTTCAACCTGCTCGACTGACTCTGGAATCTGCATGGCATCTCGAGTACCTCCGAACCGTAACAGGCCCGAATCCACTTGCTCAGCACTCAGCGGCCACCCCAATTCCCCATCGTCAAACACTGCCACGAGAATGGTCCCATCTAGGGACGACGCATACAGCTTGCGGCCGTCTGGGGCCCACGAAATGTCAGTAATTGCCTTGGCCGCCACGTTGGTAGCTACCAGCATTGGTCTGGGGTTCGACGTAGACCAAATCGCCAGGCTCTTGTCCTGGGACGCGGTCGCGATGATGGTGACATTGCCTGCGTCCCCGTTGTCGTCTAAATTGGGTGGGTTGTGAATCGAGAATACCCGCGGACAGAATGACGCAACTTCACAAGGAGCGTCGTGGCCCACTAAGCTGATGTCGGAGTCCCACTTGCCCCGATTGATGATTGCGACCGTAGACAGCGGACCGTTAGTGGCATTGGCCGCGGCAATATGGATGCCGTCTGGCGACCAGGAGCACCGACGAAAGTACGTCGACAGCGGCGAGTCCTTGAACGGAATTGAGACGGTGGCCTCAATTGAAAACGTCATGTCGGAGGGGTTGGGCGAGGTGCGATGGTACCGGAACACTCGCATCGTGCGGTCGTCGGACGCGGTCGCAAAGTACTTGTTGGCGGGATCGAAGGTGACGCCCTTGACGTGGGACTGGTGGGGATCGAGAACTTTGAGCTTCTCAAACGTGTGACCGCTCCACACAATGATTGACGAGTCTAGGCCAACTGTGACCAAAATAGAGCCGTCTGGAGACCACGCCAGATCCTGCACGTCGTTGTCGTGACCAGTCAACCGCTTACGGGCGACCCACGCCTCTGAATCGGCTTCCCCAGACTGACCAAACTCCTTGCGGGGAATTCGCGTGTCGTCGCGTTCCCAAATCAGCACCACTCGGTCGTCAGACCCAGACGCCAAGTACTTTCCATTAGGGGAGAATCGAACAACCGTGACCGCGCCATTGTGATTTGACATCGAGCATACCTGGCGCCCCGTTGGGTCGGGCACCGGGTCGTTAGATTCAGACTCCAATATGGCTCTGTCTATCACGTCTGTTGACCACAACCGAACTTTTCCATCTAGTCAGTACCGTAGCAACAGGATGAGACCGCAGTACCGCACCATTACCGTACCGAACCGTAGCAGCAGATAGAGAGACCATTGAAGCATTGAACGATCAAAAGGCGGTACACGACAAGGCAGGACAACAAACCGACCAAAAGCGCTGAAAGGTTGCAATAAACGCATCATGAGCTCAAACTCGTGCGTGCCACAACCCTCAGCTATCAGATCACGCCTACATTCGCCTTTTTCACCGATTTTTCACTCAAAATGCCTCCTCCAGTGCCCAATTTTCAATGTCCTCCACGCGTTCCCCCCACACTAGTCACTCACCTAAGCCTCCAGAAGCTAACCGCGACCCATCGGGCGAAACTGATACCGAATACACTTCAAACTGCCTCGTTTCGTCTAGTTAGCGCGTCCAATTCCATCGTTCAAGCTACTTACCAGCATGAGCCAGCCATGATGGCTTCACCAAGTGCATGTCGTAAAGTGAAGAGCGCGGCTCCGATCAGAGATTGATTTTGACGACAACATGGAGGAGTTTACACAGGATTCTGGGTCAGAATCGTCAGGGTATTCAGGTAAGTAGGAAAGGGAGCGGGTGCTGGGGCGACGATTCAGAGAGAGGCCGCCGAGGCGGCCCGAATGGTAGCTTTATCATTCAGATCGAGCCACTATTGACGGAGCACTATCTGCGCAGCTATGCTGTGGGCACTGCCAGGCCAGATCGTTGCAAAACGCTACGTACCTGCTGAGTACCGTAGGGAGCTGAGCTCTAGACCGAAGCTGAGTGTGCCGGTGCTGTAAAACGAGGTTGTGCGACTGCTGGGCCGTTGTTGGCAGCTGCAGGACTTACTGGACCGCTGCTAACTTAGACGACTACTGGGTAGACTGGTTTCTGGGGTCAAAGGGTAACGAGTTCTTCTGTGACGTCGATTTCGACTTTATCACTGATAGGTTCAACCTAACAGGCCTCAATACAGAGGTCGATAATATTCAACGAGCTATCGACGTTATTACTGACAACTTTGAAGACCTGCCTGAGTATTCAGATGCAGACCGACTACAAATTGAAAAAAGCGCCCACCACCTCTATGGGTTGGTCCACGCTCGGTACATTCTCACTGCTCGAGGGCTACAAAAGATGCTAGAAAAGTACAAAAACTGCGACTTTGGCCGGTGCCCTCGAGTCCATTGCCACTCCAACCCACTGCTACCGATTGGGCTTCACGACATTCCCCGCCACTCGACTGTACGACTATACTGCGCCCGGTGCGAAGACATTTACAACCCAAAGTCGACCCGGCATCAATACATTGACGGCGCATACTTTGGCACGTCGTTCCCAGGCATGCTGTTCCAGGCGTATCCACACTTGATTCCAAAGAGGACGACTGCCCGGTTTGTTCCCAAGATCTTTGGGTTTAAGGTGCATCAGAATGCGAAGCTCGCGCGATGGCAGGAAGGGCAGCGGACGTCCCAGGAAGTGCGGATTCGCGCTGCCAAACAGGCTAAAGAAGAAGATGGGCAGGTCGAGAGTCGAGGACAGGGCCAGGGCCAGGGACAGAGTCAAAGCCAGAGCCAGAGTCAGAGTCAGAGTCAGAGTCAGAGTCAGGGGCAGAGACAGGGCCAGGAGAGCCAGAGTCAGACACAGGTGTAGCCAACAACGGTTGGACGGGTGTAGGACCAATGCCAGGCCACACACATGTAGGACGATAGATGTATTGAGTAGAAATGAGACGATATGGGAGTATGGGAGTCAATTATCAGAGACAGTACGGAGAGCTGACTTTAGTCATGACTTGGATTAGTGTATTGATATATATGGGCATGAATGGGCAGGAGCTGTGGCGAGCAGACAGAGTCACAAAGACAATCTCGTTAGTTCATTGGCTCGCTGGCTCAGTAGAGGTCTGCTCAGTACCACTCGCGTCGTGGCCGCTCCTAAGCTTGCTAAGATCGCTAAGCGTCGACCCCAAACTCAATTCGCAGATGCTCTCCAAACAACTTCAACGCCTCTCTCAACCGATCCAAAGGCACTGAAGCAAATGTGCCTCGGAAATACAACGCATGCGCATCTTCTTCCGATTCTGGAAGTGCCTTCTGAGGAGGGGTGGTCTGGTCGTTCATCAAGAACCAATGCCCAGGAACCAATTGAATTCCTCGCTTGATTCCTCGTTGATACACATCGAATTCGAGTTGGACCGCGCTCTTACCGTCGTACTTTGGATGCTTTCTAGCGTCAAGCTTGATCCAGAAGAACATGCCGGCGGTAGGAGCAATGTACTCGGTTACGGACTTTGGCAAGAAATCCTCAACTGCGTCGATGGCGGCGTCTCGCTTCTCAGTGTACGTCTTGCGCAGGCCAATGAGCCAGTCAATGTACCCGCTTTGGCCCCACTTGTCGAGCACGCCGTGGACAATTGACTGCGCAAACCCGGACGCACCCTGGATCGACGTCTCGTGCAATCGCAGGAATCGTTCCACGAACCGCTCCTGGGCAATGATCCAGCCCACTCGGGTTCCTGGGGCGAGCACCTTTGAGAACGAGTCCAGCCGAATCACTCGGCCATCGGTGTCAATGTTGAGCCACGACGGGGCCAGGCCCGCGAGGAATTGCTCGTGGGTGGGCGTCGCTTCCTGCTTGGCCCGCTCCTCACGGTCGTGGGAGTACTGCGGCATCTGCAAAAAGTAGTAAGGCTCGTCCTCGATAATGAGCAGGTCGTGTTTCTGGGCAATTTGGTAAATGGCCTTGCGACGCTCCGCCGACAAGGTCGACCCGGTCGGGTTCTGGCCGGTAGGAATCGTGTACAGCAGCTTGGGCTTGGGACCCACCCAATTGTCGAGTTGAGCGCTGAACGCGTCGGGCACAATGCCGTCCAAATCCATCTTCACTGGCACTACATTGAGGCCATGAGCATGAGACGTCTCAGCGGCAGACGGGAACGAGAACTCCTCGGCCAGAATCGAGTCGCCGCGGTTCGTAAACGTGCGCAGCACCGAGTCCCACGCCTGAGTGTTACCCACGCTCAGCAGCACCCCCCAATCCTTGTACGCAACCGAATGCACAAGGTTAGTGTGGTCAACGATGAACTGCAGCAGCTTCTCATTACCCGCCGAAATGCCATACTGCAGCGACACCGCCAACGGGATAGTTGACCCGGCGTCCTCGACCCGCTTCACCAGCGACACCTCACTCTTGTCCTTTCCAACTGGGGCCGCGCCAATTCCATTCGCAAACGGAGGCGTCAGCGTGTCAACCCGAACATTGTCGAATGGGAACAGTTCTGGCAATGGCAATCCTCCCCCGAGCGAAATCACGTTAGGGTCCTTGAAGTACCTGAACGCCTGTTTCAAGTTAGAAGGGTTCCGGGCCTTAGCCTCCAGAGACAAATGATGGGATAAATCCTTAGCTTCGGGAAGAGTCATTGTTCAGTTTTGTGTGGTCTCTTTGGCGATGCGGTGATGTGGCTGCTTTATACCCCTGATTACCCCGCGGAGTCACTGGGAGCTACTGGTTGCAAGATTTGATGCCGGAATTTGTCATAAAAGCCGTTTTCGTCATTTTGGCGCTCGGGGGTCGGGTCCCGACGGCGGTTCCGATGGGACGTTGCTAACGGCAGGTTATAGCGACATCGGACCGGTGCGGCGCGTGAATACGAGGGCAATGCGAGACTAGATGGAGGACGAGTAGGAGGAGGAGGGGTGAAGAGAGGGGAATTTCAATTGGCATTAAATTGCGGTTGCAGGTGCTAGCTTAATTGTCATTAGTACATTAGCAATAAATAATTACTCCTAAGAGCTCATTGGTCAGTGCGAGCAATTGCACTAGGTTACGAACATGGCGGGGTGATTGTGATTGTGTGGTGATGGTTGTGTGGCGATGGTTGTGGCAGCTCGCCTCGCTTCCAGCTTGTTTATCGCAGCTGCTGGAAAGCATCTAATGCAGACCCCGCGTCCCGAATCCCCGGCTTTGACTCGTTAAACACATTCCAAAACCTCAGCGTCTCGTCTCCTGCTCCCGTTACAATCGTCCGCCCGTCTGGCGACAGCGACAGATACAACACCCGATAGGTATGTCCCGTCAACGCAGCCACCCGGTACATGGACGGATACTTCCACACCATGACCTGGTTCTGGGAGAATCCGTGACACGACACCACCTCGTTCGAATTCTTGCTCCACACCAGATTACACACTTGGCTTCCCGTGTCGACCTCGCCCACTGCGGACCCGTCCAACGTGCTCCAGAACCGGATCCGTCGATCCATTGTTCCTGCTCCAGTGGCCAGCAGCCCTCGCTGGTGCGGACTCCACGCCAGCGCCTTGACCGCAGCGGTGTGCTCAAACTTGTACAGCGGGCTGTCGTTCAAACCGTCCCATACATACGCCTTGTTGTCGTTTGACCCGCTCACGAGCTTGTTCTCATCTACGTTCCATCTCAAGCCACACACCTCCTGGCGGTGAGCGGTCAGTCGGCGAATATAATGCTGTGGTTCCCGGACGTCGCGATGCAAAATTGTCTTGTCCCGGGACCCAGACGTCAAAATGTGCTCGTTCCACGCCAGCGAATTGGCTCGCGAATCGTGGCCGGTCATTGTCCGCACCCGCTTCCCGTGCTCCGCGTCCCAAATTTGCACCAACCCATTGGTGGTGCCCACAGCTAGATGGGTGCCGCCTTTGATCCACGACACCGCCGCAACCTTGTCGTTATTAGTCAATTCGCACAGTTTCTTGACGTTGCCGGTCGTCCCATACCACAGGTACACAGAGTTGCGCAGACCCACTCCCAGCACGTTTTTGGACCCCCAATCGACCAAATTGAGGTAGAAGTCGTCCTCGAGTTCGGGCGCGTCTAGTACTTTATACGGGGTCTTTGATACCTTGCGGCTTTGCCGTCTCTGAGTGAGAAGCAGTCGCTGCGAGTCCATTCGCACTGGACTAATAGAGTAAATGTCGTTTTGGGGGTCCAAAAGGTCAGTTCGCGTACGGTGCCCGCTGTCCCCGACCCCCCCCGTTGTGTATCGAGCCTGGTATCTAAACAGGTTCTTGTTGGGCGTGACGGGCGCAGAATGCGACACCCGAGGTGGAGTCAAGTCCCCACTCGGCGACACATTGGCGGCATCGTTCATATCAGCACCAGCAGCACCGCCAGAGCCAGCAGTGTTATTCGCAGCGGGAGCAGCCGAACCGGAGCTGCCTGAGCTCGGGGACCCTCGGCTGGAAAACCCTGATCCTGACGATGGGTTTGGGACCGCCGCAGGGACATTGTCAGCAAACAATTCTGCCTTTAGTAGGGTCGAGAACGTCTTGTTCGCCTCTTCAACCTTCTGATAGTCTACTTCTGTTCCTCCGGGCTGACCAGATCGAGTGGGAGTGCCTACCTCGTCCTTCATCAAGCTGTAGGCCGCCTGAAGATTGACGCCATTGCGATTAGGAATGTACCTATCGCCATATACAATTCTTCGTTTTCGAGGGGGAGACCTGGCGTTTAGATCTGGAGGGGCAGGATCAAACACTGGCTGAGTAGGTATTCGAGTAGGGTATCGAACGTTTCGGTTATTGATTCTCACCGGAGTAGGAGATCCGGGGACCCCAATATCATCTGACATAGCAGGCCACAAGCGGATTGGGATTAGATCAGGATTAGATCAGGATCAGTAGAAGAGCGGTCGGTGGCAATTCAGGCAGGCGTACACGTTAGACAAGCCGTCGTTAAGCAGTCGTGGTATCCGTCGGCACACACTCGAGCAGTGAGCAGTGAGTAGTGAGCAGTGCTGACCAGTAGTCACACAGCACTTAAATCAATTGTCGCACGTTTTGTATCAGATTTGAGGCACGTCGGATCTCAGTCGGATCTCAATCGATGAGTCTAATCAGTGCTGTCGATAAGGAGTGAGGTCCAGAACAGGAACGCAAAGTCAACCCAGCGCTCGATCCAGCTATACAATACCGTGATATCCCGTCAAAAGTATTCAGCGTTCTAATATGGTCCAATATTTCGCCAAGATGTCAGAATGTCGTCCAATATCCAGGTTCCAATATCCAGTCCAATCCTAGTTCGCAGTCCCATTCAGTTCGGCAAATCGGCGACGGCCGAGATTATGGAGTGAGCACAGCGCAAAACACCCAGCCTCAAAAAGGTAACACCAATAAGTCACAATATACTTGGCCCAGATACACCGTATCCTGTCACCATAAACAATCGCAACTGCCAGTCTAAGCTTGTTCAGTTACTGTACTGTAATCTCTCCATCTCACATAATGCAAATGGTTGTCGGGGCGATTATGTGGGGAGTTGTGAGGTCGGTAACAGAGCGAACCCCGAAGAGTAGTTTGACGACCAGCCAGCAGCACCAGCTGTAGATGAGGCAAACAGGCAGCAGGATGAGGCAGGTAAGAGGCAGCTGAGTAGGGGGCGGGGTGATCAGGGATGGGGGTGATCGCAATGGGGCAGATGAGGCAGATGGGGTAGCGTAACTGGGTGGTGTGGGGGTAGGAATCCAGGTGGAGATGAGAGTGTCGGGAATGAGTGGTGAGTGATGAGGAGTATATGTTGGGCGATGAGCGGTAGACATGAATTGACCGATAAGCGCTGACAATTCTAAGACCGTATTGTGTATGCGATGATATTCTCAGCAAGATGATTGTGGTATGGTACTAGGAGGGAGGGCGAGGAGGAGGAGGAGGAGGAGGTGATTGGACGTGTAGTCGGCAATTGGCATTTTCGGTAAAGCCGGGCTTCGTAGTCGGGGTCTAGTCGGCAATTACAGTCGGCAAATATTCAGCGGCAATTGCCTGCGCGACTGGTTCATTGATCCGATGGAGGTACGTCAGCAAGTGATAGCGCAATAAGATAGCAGGTATAGTACTAGGCATGAGTGCAATTCAATGGCTTGTCTGCGTCGTCATGGCTGTCTACATTCCTCCACACCTCCTTGGCTACATGGCTACAGGTTCATTAACTGCCGGCGCTATACAATTAGCTAAATTATTCTTGGCCGATATGATTATCAACAGTAGTCGTGGCGCGATATTTATTTTTATAAGCCACCCTTTACTCAAAAACACCCACAACTGATCTTAACCCGCTACGACTCAATAACACTGAATTGAACTAAACCGAGACTGTCCGTACTGACTATAGAGGTACTAACTACGCCTGGTAGCACCTGTTGCGGTACTGAGCAGTACTGGTTTTACCGCTCCGTGCAATGAACATCTCTACCAATGATAGCCGATTGGCTAATAGCTTTGCAATAGTAAGTGCAATGACCAATGAGCTTGTGATCCTGATTCTAACAGACTTCTCCTGAGCAAATGCGCCGACGCAAAATAGTTAAAAAAGGGTTCCAATTATGCTTGATGGTGTGTGGCCATAGTGGTACTGGCAAATCGACGTTTATCAACACTCTCTGCGAGGGCCAAGTGTTTAACGAAGCAGAGCCCAAGCCCACTGAGCAAATCGATATTGGAGTCAGACTTGTCGAATTGGGCGAGCCTGACGGAACCACAATCTCGCTTACCGTTGTTGATACTCCAGGATTTGGAGAAAACATTGACAACCGAAACTGGTGAGTCTCAGATTGAGAATGGCAGAATGGGGCAAGAGAAAAGGTCACTAACTAGCTGTGAAAAAATTGCTCGGTATCTGGAGAAACAATTTGACGACATTCTGTCTCAGGAACGTCTTGTTAAGCGCAATCCTCGATTTAAAGACAACCGCGTTCATGTCTGCCTGTACTTTATTTCTGCGACCGGACACGGGTAAGTAAGAAAAGAGGCCACTGCCATTACACAGGCGCACCGGACTCGCTAACCAGACTTCGGGAATTGGACGTCGATTTGATGATGACATTGTCGTCTCGGGTTAACGTTATTCCCGTGATTGCTAAAGCTGATACTTTGACCGAAGCTGAGGTCGCCCTCAACAAGCGGTTGATTATGGACGATATCAAACATTTTCAAATCCCAATTTACTACTTCCCGTGTGACACTGAAGACGAGGAGTCACTTGAAGAGTGCATGGCGCTGCGGGAACTAGTCCCATTTGCAGTCCTTGGCAGCAACAACTCATATCAAGTCGGAGGTGCTCAGTTTGTTGGGCGGAAGTATCCGTGGGGAGTTGTCAAGGTTGAAGATCCTCAGTACAGCGACTTTTCTGCATTAAGATCAGTGTTATTCGGGTCCCATCTTCAAGAGCTTCGAGATCTCACTCATGAGGTGATTTATGAAAATTATCGTACTGAGCGATTGTCCGTCCCGCATATTCCAGACGAACTATCCAACGACGCGTGAGTGGAAATGGACTAGTGAAAGAGTGATGGCATGCTAACTAGTGACCAAGAGTTTAACATTGCGGCCCTTAACAATGGCGCAAAGTCCCTCTTTCAGAATTCGCGTTTGGACACAGCCACAGATTCGAATTCTGAACATACGGTTGTGAATGAAACAATGCTATAATGAGGTGAATTCCAACAGCTAAAGCGGCAGTGAAATGCGACTAGCTGTAATTGCAATGCTGACTCAAAGCTAACTACAGAGCTAACTACAGAGCTACCTACAGAGCTAACTATACTAACTACAAAGCTAACTCAAAGCTAACTCAAAGCTAACAAAATCACATCCTATTTCTATACTATTGACATCAATATATCAATTGTGATATGCATAAATACTATATGTACAGGAAGACAGTCTATGTCTTAATTCTATCGTTAGTTCAGCTACTCTCCCAGTCTTGACTCATCGTTAGCCCTGCTAGTCAAGTGCTAGTCAAGTGCTTGTAAAACTCTCAGAATGCATTAATCAAATCCTGCCGCTTTGTAAACCTCAGCCAAGGTCTGAGACGCACTTTGCCTAGCTTTCTCGGCACCAGAATTAGCAATTGACTCCAAATAAGCTTGGTCTGAGGCCAGCTGGTGGTATTTTTCTCGTACAGGCGCGAGCTCGGACACAAAAACGTCAGCTACCGCATCCTTGAGCTGCCTGTGATTGGCAATTGACGAGAACGCCCCGGCCATGAGCTCCTGGGGGGTCGTACGCAACAGTCCCGACGCAGCCAAGATGAGATTCGACACTCCCGGTCGCGCATCGGGGTCGTAGGTGATGGGCCCTTGGATAGAGTCGGTCACGGCGACTTTGACCTTAGCTCGAATTGTTTCTGGAGAGTCGGTGATGTAGATACACCCGTTCTGGTCGGGATCAGACTTGGACATCTTCTTGGACGGGTCTCGCAGCGACAGGATCTTGCGGTACGGGGCCAACAGCGTGGCCGGGGTCGGGAAAAGGCCGGCCCCATACTTGTGGTTGAAGGTCGAAGTGATGTACCGGGTCAATTCCAAGTGCTGCGCCTGGTCTTCGCCCACCGGCACATGAGTGGCCTTGTGGACCAAGATATCTGCCGCCTGCAGCACGGGATATGCAAACAGCCCCAAATTGAGCGACGTGAGCTTCTGGCTGTCGAGGTCCTCGATCGACACGTCGCCAAGATTCGCCTTGGACTTCCACTGCACCATGCGGTTCAGGTACCCCATGCCAGTAATGGTGCTGAGAAACCAGCTCAATTGAGTGTGCTCCGGCACCTGGGACTGATGATACACCGTGCACCGATTGGGGTCGACTCCAGAAGCAATGATGGACGCAATTGCTTGGTGGCGGAAGCGCCTGAGCGTGGAAGGCTCCTTTGGTACTGTGATTGCATGAAGGTCTGCAGTCGCATACACTATTTTGGCGCTGGCGGGTGCGTCTTTGGCGATATCGACCCAAGACCGCACTGCTCCCAAATAATTTCCGAGATGAAACACTCCAGTAGGTTGGATTGCGGAGAATACCACGGAGTTAGCTGCGAGCCGCGCCGCGGCGGAGTCCAGCACTGTACCGGCGTGGCGGACCGCCGTTAGTTTCATAGCGCCAGAGGTCAGGGCGGGCGAGGGGACAGGGTGAGGTGGAAAGAGGGTGGACAGTCGGGGATGCGTTCGCGGCCGGGAAATAAAATTGGGCTGGGACACGGAAATGGTGGTCGGGGCTCCGAGGTGGTCGGGAAATCGGGAGGTGTGGCCAGTAAAGTAAAATAGTCGGGAAATAGCCGTATCAGACTGCACTCACTGATTAGGCTGATTCAGGGCCAGGAGAGGAAACCGGCGGTTCTGAAATGAAGTATCTAATATAACCGAACTGCTATAGGTATTGTCGCAATCCCATGCTTCTCAGGCGCCTGTCGACTCAAAAAGCGGTTGACCTGCAGCACCCTGCTGCTATCAGCAGTTATCACGTGCGCCCGTTGCCTACGCAGGGTGCGACGGCGACACACCCCTACCCACCAGCCTAAACCAACCTAACGGCAGACCGCACCACCAGCCGCGTACTCCGAAGGGCCGCAGCTACCCGCAGCAGGGCGTACGGTCGGGTTAACCGGCCAGACGGGTATAGTGCCAGTTAGGGCGGGCACTACCAAGGTACGGGCAGAGCACTGCCCTGTGATACAGTTGCCCAATTGCAATTGCAATTGACCCAGCACCGCGCCAGCAGTCAGCGCCACCCCTCTGCCCACTACCAGTCACGTCACCTGCCACTGCCGCAGCCGGGCTCCCATTTGCCGCACCCATTTGCCGACCCGCCTGCCTGGGGGGACAGCCCTTTTCCCGACATCAGCCGTGCACAGAATTCCCCCGACCCCTACATTCCTTGCTGCATTCTACCAGAAATCGGAATCTGATCCAAAGGGGGGAGCAGCAGGAGTTAATGCCAATGCAATTGAGCGAGCATGACTGTAGGAATTGAGGCCGTTCATGTGCATAGTTGACCCTGCTCTGTCAATTCACTACCGTTACCTCATGGCGTGGCGGCCCGTGCTTGCTATATGATCTCATCTCCGCGATCCAACACCGTGGTACGCAGTGGCTGGGCCCAAATCAATCACGTCAGTCGTGGCAGCAGGCCGCTGCCTCAACCGTATGGAGCGCCCAGTAGGGCGCTGGAACTGCGGTGACCACTGTGAAGCACCGCGGATCACCTGCACTGCACTGAAACAGACTACAGACCGATGATGGTGATGCGGTGTGCCTGATTCCACCGTCGGTAGGCTGAGACACTGAGGAATGAAGTACATTACTGCCCAAACACAACCACACTATACGCTGTGCCTATACGCGACACCCGTTGCCAGGCGCAATTGCCAGGCGGATTCACCCCGTGGAAATGCGTGTAAATGCCATTTGCATTTTATAGGATCGAGCAACCCAGATCGAGATTTTGGTGGGCTGGACGTACTCCAGGTTTCACCCATTCATCGGGGTCGTATATACGGCCCTTGTTTCGCATTTGGTGCAAATCCATATATATACCAGCTGGTACCACATGGCGGAGGCGATTTAGTTACCGAATCGTCCTGAATCATCGTGAATCGCCCCGACAGTACTGATTGGTGCTAGTCGAAAGCTTGCTGCCCTGTTGCCTCTTCAGCCCCGATGCAGGCCCTTCCGTATGGTGGTAACGTTATAGGGTACCAGCAGTATTCCCAATCATATGCGCCGGGCCCAGGAGCCCCTCCGGCGGGCCCAGCTGGCCCTAGTGGTGGTGCTGGCCCCAGGCCGACTCAAATTCCTCCCCATATCGACATTGACTCAGGGTCGCGGGGCCCTGTAGTGTCGCAGACCCCGTACCGGTTCTCGCTCGAGGTCGCCCAGCAGCCTGTACGAGCCCGCATGTGTGGTTTTGGGGATAAGGACCGCCGCCAAATCACGCCGCCCCCATGTGTCCGACTGCATGTGTTCGACGCCGCTACAGGCGACGAGGTCGCCGACGTCTCCAACCTCGACATTTCGCTGTACGCCCTCAATGTAGAGCTGTGGTCGCCGGACGAGATGGTCAACATGTCGCTGGTGCTGCCCAACGGCCAAATCCATCACCAGGCCTCGTCCAGCTCTCAGGTCGCCGCGGGGTCGGTCTCGGCCATCATCCCCGCTAAGAATCTCATTGGCACCCTGGTTGCCACCGGGTTCCGGCTCCATGACCTCCACGACCAGCTCGGCATCTGGTTTGTGCTTCAGGACCTGTCGATCCGGACCGAGGGCGAGTACAAACTCAAGTTCTCGTTTGTGAATCTGGCCGACTGTTTCAACCCCGCGTCTGAGCACGGGTCTGCGCCAGTGCTGACCACCGCCTTCTCATCAACCTTTCGGTCATATTCGGCAAAGAAGTTTCCGGGGGTCATTGACTCGACGGAGTTGTCAAAGTGCTTTGCGGTTCAGGGGATCAAGATTCCGATTCGGCGGGATGCGAAGGGGAAGAAGCGCAAGGAGGAGGAAGAGTAGAGTATTGGTTGCACCCCATTCACAGGCGTGCCTACCGCCTACCATGGATATACTAATGGCGGCCTGATTCAGCCAATTTATTACACATTGCTGGCTTGTCTATGTACATGCTATCGTACAAGTCTGACAGTCCGACAGTCCGGCAGTCCGGCAGTCCGCTTTGGTTGGGCCCACTACTGCTACGACTCCATTCGAAAAGCATTGCTATCATCCCACCCCGCCTCCGCTAGCAGGCCCTTGATTGGCCGGTCATTGAGCTGCCCTCGATCCCCAGCCACATAGCTCACATACCCTTCGGGCCCACAGACCACTGCCAATGCAGGGCCTCGAGTGTCCTTAGGACTCTCAGGATCGGCGACCTGTTCCAGTACTGACCTGTACTTTCTTCGCGGGCCAATTGGCTGAGTGGCACCATTGGGGGTAGAGTTCAAGTCAGAATTTAAGTTAGAATTTGAGTTTGCCCCTGTGTTTGCTGCCGCGTTGGCTGAATTCGCTCCTGAAGCGGCCGCAACGCTTGCTGGGTTTGCGTCTGGAGTTGCCGAGCTACCACGTCCGTTGGCTGGGGTCACCAAAGGCACTGCAATGGCATCCACTGCTGCTGGAGTGTCTGCAGTAGTTTCCGCAGTGTCTGTGTCTGCTCGCTCTCGGCGAATCTCCTCCATAGCCGCCTTGACCTTCAGCTCTCGCTCGATCTCGTGCTCCAGGTCCGGGTCAATGACATGCTTTGCTCGAGGAATTGGCGCCGGAATGTCGGCATTAGTCAGAAAATTGTTCTCATTGTCGACAAAGTAGTGAAACTTTGCCCGCCCGGTCTTTTCAAGAAACAGAAGAAACCGCTTGAATGGAATATGCGCTCGGTCTCGTACCGAGTAGTACACGTCCACGTTGCCACGGGGAGGGTTTTTGGACCACAACGACTGCAACACTGGCGCAATTCCCGTGCCGGCAGCAAAAAATGCAATGTTATCTGGCTTTGGCAAGTGCTCCGGCAACGGGTACTCAGGTAGCATGCGACTTGGCAGGTCCTCCACAGTATCTCGAGGCGCAGTCGCGTCCAGAGGCACGTATGGGAATTTGTACCCGACATAGGGGCCGCGGACTTCGACTTCGTGGCCCACCGGCAGCGAGAATAGGTACCGAGAAACTTCCCCGTCTGCATACTTTTTGACCAGTAATACTAGTCGTCCTTCGTCGTCTCCAGACCCTAGTAGTCGTAGCAGGGCTCGAGGACTGTTGCTAGAGTCTCGATACTGCATGTAATACATTGGCAGTGGGGTGTACTTGCGAACGACCTGGATTTCAGGCTGCTTCACCTCTACGCTCCACAACTTCTTGCCATTCCATTGAGACTGCTTGTTCTTGAGCGCCCGCCGCGTCGCTTCTGATCGCGGTGACAGCTCAATCACTGCCATGTCTTCAGCCAAATCTTCACGATACGTAAGCTTGTAGGCACTGAATTGATCCGGGTCCAGTAGCGATGCTTCTTCACCATCCCCTTCAGCAATGAAATGCTTGTATGCGTAGAGAGCCCATACCACTGTCGCCGCGGCAATTAGGACAGGGAGATGCCGTTTGTATGGGGAATTAGCAGGTGGCTTAAAAGGTGATTCACCAGGAGGCGGGGGGTATTCGTAAGAAACCCGCTGGTAAGCGATTTTGGGGACGTATTCCTGGGCAGATCCAGCAGTGGGGGTATTAGTATTTGACTGGGAAGGTCTGAGGGACTGGTCCGGCCCGGATTTCGCAGGGATTTTGGAGTCGCTTTTCCATCTAGTCAAGGACAACGGGCCCTGGTGGCGAGCCTTGAGCGGCCCCCTCAATGGACTGAGGCGATAACCTGGTCTCCGCAGCCCAATTAACCGCATTCTACCGATCTGATGTCGCCAATTTGGTTCAAACTGAATCGTACGGATCTGAAATTTCACTTGCCCTAACCCACACCACACCACACCACTACCCTAACCCTATTTTTCAGTTTGATCGATTTGAAATCGGGCCCTTCTCTCCCTATCTCTCCCTATCTGTCTATCTAGTGCCATGTTTTCGAAGCGCAAGTCCCTGGGCGGCCACACCGACAGAGCGTGGGAGGTCGCCGTCCACCCCACCGCACCGCTGCTGGCTTCTTGTTCTGGTGACAAGACAATCCGAGTATATGCATTAAATCAAAAAACCACCCCGCTGGTCACAGTTCTCGCCGATGCTCATAAGCGGTCGGTACGCTCAATTGCATGGAAACCAACCGGGTCATCTGGCGAAGACATCTCTATCGTATCTGGATCGTTCGATGCTACTATCAACGTGTGGACCCGGGTCGACAATGCCGAGTTTTCCGATCTGGCTAGCGGAGGCGGCGAGGAGTGGGAGAACGTCGCTACCATCGAGGGCCACGAAAACGAGGTTAAAGGCGTGGCGTGGTCTGCGGACGGATACTTTCTAGCCACCTGCTCTCGCGACAAGAGCATTTGGGTATGGGAAGCCGACGAGACCAACGAGGAGTTTGAGTGTCTCAGCGTGCTCCAGGACCATTCTCAGGACGTGAAGCGGGTGATTTGGCACCCGTCGGAACCTACGTTTGCGTCCGCATCCTACGACGACACCATTCGAATCTGGCGGGAGGACGATGACGATTGGACATGTGTAGCCGACCTTGCGGGCCACAAAGGCACAGTATGGACAGTTTCGTTTGAAGCGACAAAGCCAAACGAGCCGCTGAGACTAGTGTCTGGCTCTGACGAT
Organism: Blastobotrys peoriensis; assembly: GCA_003705735.3. Lineage (NCBI taxonomy): Eukaryota > Fungi > Ascomycota > Dipodascomycetes > Dipodascales > Trichomonascaceae > Blastobotrys > Blastobotrys peoriensis. The sequence goes on along the minus strand of PPJJ03000022.1, from coordinate 13,299 downwards.
TTAAAATGCATTGTATGGACTAGAATTGGGTCAACCGGCGGAGTGGCGCCAGGGTCGTTGCCATCAACGTACCGGCCAGATGCGCTGGCCGAGGAATGGGAGCAGCAGTCTGAGCTGCCGTCTAAGCATACGCGATCGATCTACTCGGTAGCGTGGAGCAGCCAGTCCGGCCGAATAGCGTCGACTGGAGCCGACGGCCGCATTGTGATTTACAGCGAAACCCCAGATGGGTGGGTGATGGACCAGGTGATTGACAATGCCCATGGAGTGTACGAAGTCAACTCGGTGGTGTGGGCGCGGGATTATTCGACAGATCCCGACACGCGCGAGGTATTGATTAGTGCTGGAGACGATGGGTTAGTGAATATCTGGGCACAGGACGGATGAAGGAGCCGTTTGCGTGCTCTAGCGCATGCGCTGGCTGGTTCTCGCTGGCTACCGCTCACTGCTCAGCGCCGCTAATTGCAACGGAATAATGAACGACGGCTCTTCTTCGACGCGGCCAAACACATCCACAACTTCCTCTTCTTCTTCTAGGAGCCGCTTGGTCTGCTCGGCTTCGTCTACGAGATCAAACTCGTTTTCCCGCTCGAAGTACTCCTCGTTTTCCTCCAATTCCACAAAATCTGGCGCCAGTGAGCTCCAGCGCTGCGGTAACTTGGGCTCCCATAAGTAGATTCTCCCTGAATCAAGACCCGTAGTCGCCATGGTCGATTGGGTTGGATGGAACTCTAATTGCACCATTTCTTCCTTAGGGCCGTCGTAAATTTTGGTGAGGGACCCTAAACTGGTCTCCCACAAGTACACGTCGAGATTGTTGTATGTAGTCGCACCAATATACTCTTCGGACCAGTTGATAGCAGCGGCAGTCCACGTCAATCGATTGACAAAGTCCTGGAACTTGTGAATAGTCGTAAACTCCCACTCTGCCTCGTCGTCTTCACCGGATGGACCCGTAGGAGCCCCAGCCAGGTCCGGAATTGCCAGCAGTCGCACCACTCGGTCGCCAGCATTGACTAGAAGCTTGCGCCCAGACGGGCCCAGTTGCAGGAATTTGACTGCGGCATTGGCGATTTTGGCGACATGAATCGTCTGCAGAGATGGGCGATGGACGATATGGAGAGATCCTGAGCTCGTGCCCATTAGGATATGGTCACCGTTTTTGGAGAAAATGACAGACAGGATTGCGTTTTTCTTGTCACCATCGCTTTCAACGGGAATGTCGGTGATAATGGGACGGCCACACCGCTGTGAAGTCTCGGCTGACATTTTCAGGCCATCTGAACGCTCCTCTGAGGCCACTTCAGGGTGGCCCAATTCCACAATCTTCGGCCCTTCGCCGTATAAAGACGCAATAAATATCGACCCATTACTAGGGTGCAGCGACGCCCCCAAGATTGGGGTTCCAAAGTTGACCACATGCTGCGGGTCGTCGTGGGCCAGATCCCACAGAATGCATTTCCAGTCTCGTGACGCCGATAGCAGGTACTGGCCGTCGTATGACCAGCTCAGCGACTGGATAGCAGCTGAGTGTGCTCTCAGCACCTTTGCGATTCCATAAGTGTCGTAGTCATAAATGACAATTGTTCCGTCCACTAGGCCCGACGCGAGGTAGTCGCCGATTCGGTTAAATTTCAGGCACACAGAGTGGCCGTAACCGAGGGTCTTGGTAAGCGATTCTGGGTATTCTTGAGAGAACAGGAACGGATCGAGTGAAAGATTCATGACGAATCGGCGGATCCGGTCTTTTTACCCCAAAATACTGTCAGATCAAGAGATGAGACTGGCAAAATTTGGGGAATTTGTCAACTTGAAATTGAAATTGGGCGCGCCTGCAATGTCTCGGTGGCTCGCCACGTGACTGAAAAAAGTGAAAAATTCCCGATAAGATTGATCTGAAAAATTGTGAAAAACTGAAAAATTCTGATCCACATCTCGGCTCATTATGGCGAAGCCGTCGAAAAGCAAAGGCGCAAAGGCCGAATCGAGGCCTGACAATTCGGCCGTAACGTCAGATGAGCGATTCTCTGGGGTTCATAATGATCCCCGGTTCAATTTGCCCCGAAGAAAGCATATCAAAGGCACTATTGACGATCGGTTCAAGAGCGTGATCGAAGGAGACGAGCGGTTTCAAGACCGCACAATTGTCGACAAGTATGGACGCAAAGTCAAGCAAAAGAACCGAGACGAGCTCAAGAAGTATTATCATGTTGAAGACGACGATTTTGGGACTCTCGAAGAGAAAGCTCGCAAGGCGAAGGCGGGAGAGAAAGTAAGCGACGACGATAAGGACGGCGACGAGGATGATGAAGGGAGCGGGAGTGAGAGTGAGAGTGAGAGCGAGGTCGAATATGATCCCGCCAGAGGCGTGGGTGTCTCCAGCTCCGAGTCCGAATCTGAATCGGATTCAGATTCGGACTCGGAATCGGACTCTCAGGAGGACGATTCAACCGAAGAATCTGAACCCGCTCCTGAGGTTCCTCTTGGAGATGAGTCCCGACGAATCGCCGCTGTCAATATGGACTGGGATAATATCAAGTCTGTGGATCTGATGGCCACATTCTCTAGCTTTGTGCCCAAAAAGGGCCGAATCAATTCCGTTACAATCTACCCCAGTGAGTACGGTAAAATGCGAATGTCTAAAGAAGACGCCGAGGGTCCAGCCAAGGAGTTTTTTGAGTCCAAAAAGACCAGAAAGAATAAAAGCAAGACCAAGGCCGATGACGAGATTAACGAAAAGACGATTATCGAACAGGACGAAGGCGTCGAAGTTGATAGCAGCACCCTCAGAAAGTATCAATTGCAGCGATTGCAGTACTATTACGCAGTGGTTGACTGCACCGACGTGAACACAGCTCGGTCCATCTACAATAACTGCGATAAGGCCGAGTATGAGTCTACTGCCAACTTTTTCGATCTGCGATACATTCCTGACGACCTGACGTTCGACGATAAGCCTCGAGACCGTTGCACCTCACTGCCAGTTGACTATAAGCCCAATGTGTTTGTGACGGATGCATTGCAGCACTCCAAGGTCAAGCTGACGTGGGATGAGACCCCTGCAGACAGAGTCAAGCTGGCCACAAAAGCATTCAGCCAAAAGGACATTGACGAAATGGACTACAAGGCGTACCTGGCATCTGATTCTGACGAGAGTGACAATGAGGACCTCAAGCAAAAGTACCGGTCGCTAGTTGGAGGGGTGCTTGATAAACGCAATGACGAGGACGTCGATATGGAAATCACATTCACTCCGGGCATTGACAACGTCTCTGGTGCAGCAGCCGAGGAGTCTGAAGACGACAAGGAAGAGACCACAATTGAAGCATACCGACGCAAGGAGAAAGAGCGCCGGAAGAAGCGAATGGACAAGATGAAGGCCAAGCGAGAAGAAGACGAGGAGCAGGCCCCGGCAGCGCCAAAATCGAAGAAGGCAGAAGCGAGGCACGAGGCCAAGGAAGACGCTAAAAAGAAGGCCGAATTGGAGCTGCTGATGATGGAAGACGGCACAGGGGCTGCTAATGCCACTGGTGCCACTGGTGGCGCAGAAGCTGCTGGCAAGAGCAAGGGCAAGAAGAATAAAAAATCAAAGAAACTTGAGGCAGCTGAGCAGGCTGAAACTGAAGTTGATTCTCACGATCCGCGGTTCCAAGATCTGTTTGAGAATCCAGAGTTTGCAATTGACCCCACTGCTCCTCAGTTCAAAAAGACCAAGGCTATGGAAAAGCTGCAGCAGGAGCGACGGCGTCGAGGCAAGACTGAGTCCGAGGAGAAGGGCAAACGCAAGCATCGCGAGCCGGAAGCTGGGGGAGACGATATTCAGAAATTGGTTGCGAACTTGAAGAAGCGTGCGCGGACCTAAATGGGGGCCGAGCCAGTGTTTTGAACTGATATAATAGGCATTTAATTATAGCACTTTTAACAACATTTGTGCAATTCGAGTTTTATGGGAATAATCCCGTCATCTCCGAACTCTTTTTTATAGCAGCATTTTGTGCAATTCGTGTTTTGTGCAAAATGCCCCCATTTCTCGCGTGCCTCAATCTTATCAATCTTATCAGTACCCCCATTAATTGGCCGAAACGCGACCGGTGGTCACCTACCACCAAAATTCCCTCCGAAAACCACTGAAAAGACACGTAAATTCGTCACTTTGAATTCTCGATCGCGACAACATGCTTAGCGTACTGATTTCGGCTCTGTTATGGAGCTATGCTACTGCATTGCATACATACCTCGGCGCAGGTGGTGTCCAGCAATGCTTTTACATAGATATGACCCAGGGTACGGTGCTGGCAGCCAAGCACAACGCATGGGAGCGAGAGGAGCATACTCAGCACTGGATTCGACCCGATGAATTGGCGATTCAAGTCACTATTGAGGAGACTTTCGACAACAACCACCGAGTTCTTTACCAGCGATTGAACCCAGTAGGCGACTTCTTGTTCACGGCGTTCGATTCTGGTAGCCACAAGATTTGCTACCGCGCGCTGTCGGGTGGATGGTTCCATACGAACGTTGTCAAGATGGATATTGACTTCGCAGTTGGAGAGTCTGATACGATGGATACCAAAAAAGAGAAGAAGATTAGCTCATTGGCTGAGCGGGTGGCTAATATTAACAATAAGATGATCACCGTTCGACGAGAGCAGCAGCTGATGCGAGAGCGCGAGGCATCGTTCCGAGACCAGTCTGAGCGAACCAACTCGCGGGTAGTCAGGTGGTCGATTATTCAGCTCTTTGTATTGGGACTCACGTGTGCGTGGCAGATGAATCATTTGCGAACGTTCTTTGTGAAGCAAAAGCTGGTCTAAGCAGGCAGAGCGAAACGACGTGCAGCGAAGCACAGCGGGACCAGAGTACCAAAGGAGCTATAGGCTCTCTGAACGCCGTCGTAATGTATTTAACAAATCGAGTCGACAAGAAATCGATTTGGTAGAAATTGCTGAATTAATCTGTCTAGTAGAATTGTCTAGTAGAATTTGTTTGGCAAGATTGTCTAGTAAAATTGTCTAGTAAAATTGTCTAGTAAAATTGTCTAGTAAAATTGTCTAGCAAAATTGTCTAGCAATTGACTAGCAATTGACTAGCAAATTGACTAGCAAATTGAAAACTAACATGCATGTGTTATATTTCAGAGAGGGAGACTGTCTCCACAGTGTTAGCAGAGACTTGCAGAATATGGCCCGCTGAGCCATTTCGACGCGAACTGCCCCGGAGATACCAGAGAATAGTCCTCAGCCTTATTCGAAGAAGCCCGGAAGCCCGTGGCTCAGCATGTCTACTGGCAGCAATCACAACCTACCGTGGACAGTGCAATGAGGGGCCATTCCTAGCCGGCGGCGCAACTGTCGCCATGTTGAGCGACACGGCCATGCATAACCACGTGATCTGGCACCCCATTCTGCACCCTACATGATTGCTTTACCAATTATGGGTAATGGCCGGCAGAAAATCTGGTACCCAAACAAACGCAGTGCGCGAAAAAAAAAATGAAACAATGGTATTGTGCCTTGTGGTCACACTTTCGCCGCATTTTCAAATCTGCGAGTTTTAGATCCACCGTGGAAAGTCTTGTAGTCGTACGGAATTGAAAATCAGTGGGCAATTTGGGCAATTGGGCCCGCGGTGTGAGAGCGATGATATATGAGTATTAGCTGCTCGCACCTATTAAAGACTGAGCTGTGAGGAACATAGAAGTTTCAACAAGTTAGTTCCAGAATACAGAGCTGCCTCAAACGCTGGCGACAGTGTTGGATCCAATCGGGCATGTACAATTGGAAGCCATTTTCTTTGGTCGCGTGGCAGAGGCCGCATGAAGTTGCAGATTGATATGTGCGGAAGGTTTGAATAGCAGAAGGTGCAACTCAGAAGAGTGAAGTATCCTATTCAATTACTCCGAAAGCAGCCCTAAAACAGAAGGCAGTACTTGAAATAAATTCCCTGAACTTATCTGGACAGTGGTTTCAGCAGTCAGTGCCAATAGTGATCCAAAATAACCAGGCGGCGAGCACCAGCCTGAGACATGGCTACGGCAGCGAAGCTTTTTTCTTTTTTGGAAGTATAGCTGACAGAAGGCTGTCAAAACCGGCTTGCGACGGCCATATCCGAACTTTGCGAACACACCCGAATGGCCATTGCCAGGACGCACTGCCACAACATCTCGTGATGTTATGGCCGCAGACCCAGCCACAGTTGAGGCTGAGGGCATCTGCAGCATCTTCCGTCATCTTCCTGGCTGTGTTTGTACTCACAAGTGGTGCTGATTATGGCTCCTGCCCTCCATGGGGCATGAGCGGTTGGTCTGAAGGCTTTCAGAAGGCCTGGAAGTAGTGTTGAGCAAAAATTCGACCCATTTCTGTTTAGCTCACCACATGGAGGCTGGATCTACTGGACCAGCTAGCCTTATCCGGGATACCCACCTCAAAGCGGCGTCAATTGACTTTGCAAGCAATGGCTCATCGCTTACACGAAGTGCAAATTCGGAAAAGGTACCGAGTTCCGGGTGCCGATCACATCCATCACCTTGAAAGACTTGGCGCAGATGGATTTGTTCGAAAAGTGGGATTTGCTGAGTAAAAATAGAGTCGGGTATGACCGCTGGGCCAATGTCAATGGGGCAACGTCTAATATATAAACTGCAATTTCAGTAATATGGCCAGTTTACTCAAGCCTCTACACAACTCACAATGAAATACTCTTTAATCTTCGGCACCCTTGCTGCGATTGCGGCAGCGCAGCAGAACCAGGACAGCCAGCAACAGGATCAACACCAGACTCAAACTCAGAATCAGGAAGAGAACTCTAAGGCTCATCAGAGTTGGTTGGACAATCACACCGACATTGTGTCCAAGATCTGGACGCATCAAAACCAGCAACAGACTCAGCAGTCTCAGGACCAGCAGCAGAACCAGCACCAGACTCAGCAGTCTCAGGACCAGCAGCAGAACCAGCACCAGACTCAGCAGTCTCAGGACCAGCAGCAGAACCAGCACCAGACTCAGCAGTCTCAGGACCAGCAGCAGAACCAGCACCAGACTCAGCAGTCTCAGGACCAGCAGCAGAACCAGCACCAGACTCAGCAGTCTCAGGACCAGCAACAGAACCAGCACCAGACTCAGCAGTCTCAACAGTCTCAACAGTCTCAGCAATCTCAACAGTCTCAACAGTCTCAGCAGACTCAACAGCAGACTCAGCAGACTCAGACGTCTGGCAGTGCTGTTACCTCTGCCTCAGGTTCCGCGTCGGCCGCAGCTTCTACTGGCGCAACGGCTACTGGAACCTCAGCAAAGTCTTCGGCTACGGGCTCATCTTCAAGCTCGGCTTCTAGTCCTAGCTCTTCTTCGAGTGACGCCACCACAAACACCGTGTCCTTCTCCATTGCTGGAGTTTCCATGCTCTGTTTTGTTTCCGCCCTCTTCTAAGCGCAAGCCAACGTACCCATACAATACAATTCATCACTGGCAAAACATCAATGAACCCTGTCGTCACAAATTAGCCAGTATCTTGCGATTGCACTAAAACCCTGCAATACTTTTGGTCGAAGCCTCTATTAGTTCTCACCGTTAAATAGGCCATGTTTGACCCGCATTCACCAGGTCTGATCTAAGGACTATCTAATCTTGAACACATTTTCTGACTGGTCGCATTGCTTGAAGTAGTCGATATGACGGCCAAGCTGTACAATAAATTCCACCATAGCATGAATTCCGCGACGTGCACAAATTTCGCAACAGCACTAAACGACCGGCGGCTCACTCCGTTCAGTGACAGGCGCGGAACCGGCGTGATCAAGTGAAAGAGACTCAATTCCTTCTGTTTTACAGTCTTTTATTTCAACCGTTCAGGAGTCTCATCGCAGCTCCCGTAGCACCCCTAAATAAGTCGTGAGAAGCCTGTAACGGAAGACGGGCCAATAATCGCCTTGCTCGTCTCTTCCCCCAAGGAAATCTATATGGTGGTTTTCAATGATCAAGAGTACTGGGCAAACGCGGGTTAGGGTTCATATCACGTGCTAGATCAGATCAGGCGGTGAAAATTCACCCCGCAAGCTTCAAATCATCAGTACAATGCCAGATCTCGAAGAGGTCCTGGCAGAAAACCGCAGGCTCAAGCTTGAATTAGAACGGGTTTGTAGATTACATGAGCCCCATGATACCCTCGAGAGTTCCAACTCCACAGCGCTGTCAAATGAACTAACCCTTGGAGAGTATCAACGGTATGGGCGGCAACTGATAATGCCAGAGGTTGGTAGACAGGGTCAAAAGAGACTCAAAAATGCCCGGGTCTTGATTATTGGAGCGGGAGGCCTAGGATGCCCTGCAATTGCATATTTGGCAGGTGCTGGAGTCGGTACAATTGGTATTGTCGATCACGACACTGTGGAGATTTCTAACCTCCATCGCCAGATTCTTCATCGCTCATGTGACGTAGGGGTACCTAAAGCAGAATCAGCCAAGCGATTCATTCACGGGTTGAACCCAAATGTTAAGGTCAATGTCTACAAAACTGCACTGAGTCCTATCAATTCCTTTGAAATCTTCACTTCCGCCGCGGCCAATGAACCCTACGACTTGGTTCTGGACTGTACAGATACGCCGAGGACGAGGTATCTCATCAATGACACCGCAGTGATTCTCGGAATACCGTTGGTGTCAGCATCGGCGCTCAAAACTGAAGGTCAATTGTCAGTACTCAATTACAGTAATGGCCCGTGTTATCGATGCCTGTTCCCAATCCCGCCTCCGCCTGACAGTGTCACTTCCTGTGGAGATGGAGGCATTTTAGGCCCTGTAGTTGGAGTGATGGGAGTGATGCAGGCAGTCGAGGCCATAAAGGTTCTGGTAGCACCCAAAAACATGGCCGAGCCTGAGTTTAAGCCTAGCTTGCTACTGTTTAGCGCATTTTCCGCCCCGCAATGGCGGCATATTCGCATGAGGGGCCGCAAGCCCGCTTGTATCGCTTGTGGAGATAGTCCCACCATCTCTCAGGTTGCAATTGAGTCGGGAGAGATCGACTACGAGGAGTTTTGCGGTACTGCTACTACCACAAAGATTCATAAGGATGAGCGGGTCTCCGTACAAGAGTACGCAAAACTCCGGTCCAACACTACCAAAAAGCATGTGCTGCTGGACGTCCGAGACGCGCAGCAATTTGACATTTGTGCCCTCGACGGCTCCGTCAACGTTCCATATGCTCAACTCAAGCGGGACCCTGACGCCCAAATTGAGCCCAATGCAGCCATTGCGTCGGGCTCAGATTTGTACGTGATCTGCCGGTATGGCAACGACTCCCAAGGAGCAGTGCGATTGCTAAAGGACAAATTGAAGGTTGACAACATTTGGGATGTCGAAGGCGGCCTCGACAAGTGGTCACGAAAAGTTGACCCAGGATTCCCCCGGTATTAGTAGCCTTCGCTGTCAAGCGACTGCGTTCCCGAGCTAGCCACAAAATCTAGCCCAGACTCTCGATTCTTATCAAACCAGCGCTCAGACCAGCTGCATATGTGCCTCCAGTAGTAACTGAAGATGACCATTCGATTGCAGTGATCCCTACTGATGGAGGATAGATCGTCTGCCGGTCGTTTCCAGCATGTTTTGAGGATGAATCTGCCTTGAGCACATTGACAAACCTGAAATTTTGGGCGGGTCCAAGCCCCTGAGCCTCAAATCTCCATAAGGTACCGTGCTTGTACGCCGTTGACGCCAATCGCTTACTCACCATGGCCTTGCGGACGGCATTGCCGATACACAGCGAGCCGTCAGAGCTCCCTGACAGTACCATTGGGTGGAAAAGCGACCCGGCGACTGTGGTGACACCTCCTGAATGCTTTGTGAGCACACTACCAGCTTGGGCACGATTCAAGTTGCGAATCTGGGCGAGTTTGACACTGTACGCATCGTCCAGGCCAAGGAAACTCTCCAGTTGATAGCAGTATCCAGAACATGGGGAGTAAACCTTGCCCCGGCTTGACAAGGTACGGGCACGAGCGGGGTCGCGAACGTCAGTGATCCTTGAGTATCCATCAATTGAGCATGAAAACACCAGCTGCTCGTACTCTGGGAACCCGGATGACACTGAGGTGATGACAGAGCTGTGTAGGGGGACGTAGAAGGACGGGATAGCCGAGTCCGGCGATTCGTCGGACACATCAAACTCTGCCAGGTACCCGTCAGCAGATCCAACTGCTAGTATTGTATCCGTACGCCATACAATTGACGTCGCCTTGTCGTCGTTAGGAAGAGAGTACTCTCGAAGTGGGGCATCTACTGTATAGGCCGTAGTGTGGGCGTTGGGGTCGCTGGATGACGGTACATCAAAGACTCGGACTTTGCCATCTTGGAAGCAGGCTGCTAGAAGCCCAATTGACCCTTCAGCAGGCGGACTCGGGCGCCATTTAATTTCGGCAGCGGTGCCGTAGGTCGTTAGTAGTAAGCTGTGGACGTTTGTGCTGAGGTTGGGTCCAATTTGGTAGATTTGGATCGCCGATTTGTAACTAGACTTAGAAAACACCCCCAAAGCAGGCTCCACAATGGGCTCGGAGGGCCTGTCGGTCCCCCCAGCACCTGAGTTGCTTTCGTAGTACAGAGTAGCGACAGCCAAGTACTGAACACTATCATTGTTGCCCCAGGACCATGCCAGAGAAGTCACAAACGAGCCTGCGTTGACAATGACTGCCCAGGTGCCGGTCTTCTGAGTCGCGGCTACCTCGAACAGCCCTAACTCGGTGGTGCCAGCATCCACAGACGTCTGAACCGCCACTTTGGCGTCTTTAGGCAGGTAGCCTTCGCCAATTGCATCGTCAAGCGACAGCTTCGTAAGCCCTTGAGCTCCGGAACCGTCGAGGGCAGCTTCAGCGACAGGATACCAGTATTGCCTCGGTTCTCGCAGCTGTACTGGCACTTCCATCAGATCCTGAGCTGGAATAAACACCTGGTCCTGCCAATTGCCTCGATCGTGAATCGCACGCAAGATCCGGTCATCATTAGCGCCAAAAAACGACTGGAACCGGTCGCGTAGGTTATTGTCGCCGCCTTTGCCCGGTTTTGGCGACCCTATTGACGCGTTTGGGTTCCTTGTTACGCCTGGCTTGAGCTTGACAGGGGTTCCGTTCAGCTTGGTTCGCCTTCTAAACACCGCGATCGTGTCTTCTCCATCATCAGAAACTTCTTGCTCGCCGCCACTTGAATGCTCCGCGCCATCGTCCTCCATTGGCTCGTCGTCGTCTTCAGATGACTGCCCAGGAGCCTTAAAGTCTTCTGAATCCGAGTCCTGGGGTGCAGCTTTGGGCTCATCATCAGACGACAGGCCCTCGACTTGGCCGAGCTTAGAGTAGTCGACCTTCTTTTTAGCTCTTCCAGACGTTCGCCTCATGGCAACAGAGAGAGCACGCTGAATGAGCACCAAATGAGGACGAACGGGTTGTACAGGTCGCGTTGAGATCTGAAATTCACTTTGCAGCGCTCGGCGGTTTTGGGACGGCGAACACGCTCCTTGGGAGGATTTGGGGAAGGCAGGGAGTATCCTAGGGACTATCTGGGGACACCGCCCAATAATTTCGTATCAGCTGTGCGTATTGTTGTATCAGCCGTGTGTAAGTTTGTATCAGCCCTGCGTTAGATCCCGTATCAGCCCTGCAGTCTCCCCGCTCACCCCGCCCCCTGCAAGTTCACTCTCTTCACCGCCCCGTCCGCACAGACAATGTCCGACACTGAAGACCAGTCGGCGCTGTCTGCGGTGGACACAGACAATACGTCGGTAGAGATCCCGTTCCCTGAGATTGTTCGTCCCGAAAAACCCGAAACACTGCCTGATTCGCGTCCAAATCTGCAGTCGGACGACCTAATAGACCATGACGGCATAGCTGGAGAGCAACCTGGTGACAGTAGCGGCAGTGGAAATGGAGAGGGGAAACGGTACTATGGCGCATTGAGACCAGATGGTTCGTGGAATAAGGCTCAAGATGGCGACGGCCCCGTTGAGTCGCCGTCAAAATCGCCGTCGCTGGACAGAATTGATAACCTGCCGCCGACGGAGCATTCCAGACAGAACTCAATTATCTCGCTTGAGTCCACTGCGACTGGTGCATCGGCTCCTGGGACCCCTAGAAGTTTCAGTCTGCTAGGCTCCCTGAGATCACGAAGCGACATGCTCATTTCTCCGATTCGGGGCGCCTCACCGCGGGGGTTCGGGTCTCCTTGGGGCTCTTCTTCGCCGGGACCGGACGACGGCATCCACACAATGGACCGGCGGTTCAAGACCCGACTCAGCCAGGTTCTAGAGTCACGCCAGCACGCACATGCGCCCGGGTACCAATTGCGGCGTAGGACAGATACTGATGGCACCACTACGCCGTCAGTAGCCTCTGGGTCAGTGGATGGACCAGAGGGCAGCTGGGAGCCGGTGAAATGGGCGAAATTCAGGAAGCTATCGAACCAATTGTACTCAGAGCAGCTAGTGAACCAAAGAGGATCGCCCACAGTTGTGCTTCCCGCGGCCGCTGTGCTGATCGGTACCTCCTTTGGGTTCGTGCTTGTGTTTGACCATCACCAGAACCTTCTCGGGGTCATAGGCGAGTCGTACAAGCCTGCGCACGCATATGGCCAAGTAACTGCGCTAGCAATTTCCGCTGATCAGTCCCATATCGCTGTGGGATACTCTACGGGGACTATTACAGTGTGGAATTTGGAGAAATCGCTAGCCAAGGCCCCTGTTTTCCATGTCAGTCCTATTGAGTTGGCCGACGCTGCTTCTGACCCAACTGCTACGGGCCATATCAGCAATTCCCCCGTCATCCATATCGCATTCATGGGCAAAAGGCACAGCGCTATCATCAGCGGCGACGCTGCAGGAATGATATTTTCACACCGAGCTTCGCGGTCGGTTGTGGGACGGTCAGTGCGATCGCAGCGGATCCTAGGACGGTACCCAGTGGGGCCAGGGGCATCTAAACGCAAACCGACGTCAGTTTTGGCATTAGAGGCATTACCATTGGGCACAATCTCGCAGCCCAGCGACGAACTAAACCTAATTGGGGTGCTGACACCCTATACTATGGCAGTCATCTCGAATTTGCCTCAGCCACAGACCGAGTTCAAGGTCAATCGACCGAAAGGAGATCCTGGGATGGCTCTCAGCGCGTGCTTGGCGTGGTTTCCTTCGCTGAGATCGGGCAAGGCACAGAGTCCGCATCCACGGTTGGCGTATTGTTGGTCAAACGTGGTTAGCATAGTCGAGGTTCGGTCACGGCGGGAAACTACAGATGCTGTGTCGCTAAAGTTTATTCCAAGAGGGAACAGT